>VCCN01004649.1:3506596-3528457 GCA_006491835.1 Architeuthis dux
ACTACAAACCACTTGTAATTGACTGTGGAACTTTTCAATGAATAGCATAAAAATAGTGGAATTCTTCTGTGAATTGAATCTTTAAAAAAAATCTTTAAATTCACCAAATGGTCAAAGTGAGATAATTTCAATCAGAAGTTTCCCTTGAAATTGACAATCTATTTTCTTTGTATGAATTTAAGAGTTAAAACACATAAATATATCCAACAGATGTTTCTGAAGCATCAACAGTGTGACATTTCTTTCTTGACTCTAGACAAACCCTACACACTTATCTACTTCAGACCCCAAAGGATCATTGCAACCTGGGAAGCATCTCTCTAAATACACTAACATTACATATCCACCAAAGGAAGAAATAATAACCAATAGAAAGAGTATCATACAATCATTTGTCACAGTGTTTGCTTGTTTGTCGATTTCCGGTCAGGCTAAAGCAAACAGAAAAAGAGGAAGAGGGTACTGCAAACACACAGACACAAAAGCTGCTGCTGGTAGAGCAAAGCTCAACTGTGTGTGTGTTTGCTGGAACTGCTGCTGGCAATACTACTACTACTGACGATGATGATGTCTCAATTTTGGTTTTTTTACCCGATTCTGCTGCCTTATTGTTTTAAAATTGTTAAAAAACAAAAAATATCGATATGTTGAAAATCAACAAAAATAAATTTTGTTCAAGGTATGCATTTGTTGTTTGCAATGAATACATTTAATACTAATTCTCAAGACTTATTCCAACAAGTAAATCCTTTATCCATGTTTTGAAGATATTATAGATGTCTTGACAAAGGTCTTGTCACTAGCATGCCATGATTGTTGACACAAAAGAGTGCAGTGAAGTTGGAGATTTTGACGATAGTAAGTCATTAAGTCACTTCATGAAAATGTAACAATTTTTACTCATGAAAATAAAGCACACCAGAGGTGACATTCCCCATGGACAAAATAGCCGTGCATATTCCCACCAGTGTTAGTCATTGGTATTCAAGCACAGTTAAAAACCAGGATTTTGAATGCTGATTTTCAAGTTGGCAAGTCCTTCACACTAGGCAGATTGGAGCAACACAATCTCCCTACTTATACTCCCTTAGGCCTTGTACCACACTAAGCTAAACTTCAGTACCTTTTTGAGCACCTGATTTAAATTGTTGGTTAGCTATTGCCATGCTGTGCAAAATATAGATATTTAACATCTTCAGTGTGTAAAGAAATGCACTCTGTGTTCGTGCGTTTGGCATACGTGACCAGCAGGACATATCGTATTACTGGCAGCCTTTTAAAGGGGCCCAGATTTGAAAATAACAGAGTTGAGATCTGAAGCTGTTAGCGACAGGTCGCACAAAGAGAATCCCCTGCCCATTAGGGGTGATGGAGGAGAGAGCCAGTTAGAAGCAGTTAGCAGTTTACGATCCGGCAGACAGATGACAGGTCAGGGGTGAAGTAGTTCGGACGGGTGAAGGAAGGAGGAAGAAGTCTTGTTTTTGAAATTACTACCAGGACTAGTAGAATACAGGAAAATGACCCCTCGTGTAGATAACTAAATGAAATGGAATTCAATGCCTCAAAGTAAACCACGAACCCTCCACAGAAAAGAATTTATATTGACGGAAATAAAACCACAGATTTCCAATTGAAGATCCTTGAATTTTGTCGTCTTTTTTCTCAACCCACATGGGACGGCCTTTTCTCCAAAATAAATTTCCCTCCACAGAAATTTCAGCTCCCATCAACAGACCCAGAATGAGACATCATCGTCGTCATCATCATCCCTCTCGTATCAGCGTGAAGAAACGCAGATCAGCATTATCCAACAAGTGCCAACAAGTAGAAATTAGCACATGCATATGTAGGCCAAGAATAGAACAATGGGGATTAAATAGCATCACTAGAAGCAAGTATTAGTAATAGCAGAGGATAAAATGAAGACAAGGCACAATTTTCAAAAAGGGGGATGTACATTAACATTTGCCGTTTAACAGGTAAAGTTGTTAGGATATACTGCCACGAAAAGGTTATTCCGGGGGTCAAACACTGGTGCGGTGACCTGGTCACCTTAGGAAATAGATATATGAGTGGGTGTCAAACAAATAGGATGTGGAAAGCTTAAATGACACCTGCTTGGGCGTTCGAGAAACCGATAAAGCAGACCCGAACACAGAGCAGTCCTGGACAGAAAACTCGAGACCCAAAAGCAGAGGACATTGACCCAGCCAGAAGGCAGTCCGCCTAGGGCTGAGAAGGCATAAGGCATTCTTCTGTTGTTAGTAAAATAATTACTTCTCAAATTTCTAAGATGACTCAGAGTTGCCTAATCTATAACACTTCATTGTACTTCCTTGATAACCTTTGAAAGGAACCAGTTCAAGCCTGCCGTGGGGGGGGGGGGGGGTCTATTTATACAGACCGTTCCCATCCGTTTTAACATGGATTCCTAACTTGAGAAAAACAAAAAAAACAATAATGATTTCTTTTGTTAAGTAGAGAGACAATGAGCGAAATTAATTTTATAATTCATGATTATGTCTCTGAACAATGGAATTAATCCCTAATCCTACTTGAAAGAGGAGGATTTAGGGATTAAGTACACTCATCAGGAGGAAATAATAGAATTTCATTTTGATCTTCATTGTCGACAAGATGACTGGCAGGTAAACACACTTTGTACAATGGTAGCATAATTGATGTGGCTAAATAATAGAAATGGCTGTCAAAAGGCATTTAACAGCCGAAAGGGAAATTCCTTTTAGAGTTCTTTCTTTTTTTTCCTTTGAGTATTTGTGTACATTCATAATTTCTTTTATTCTTACTCGCTTAAAGGCCATTAAGCTCCATGTCAAGTCACTTCCTTTGTATTGAATTTATATTATAATTATTTGAAAATAAATAAATTAGGGGAAACTACTCTATAATTAGCATTTTTCCCTAAAAGGGAAAGAAAAGTTTCCCCTCATTTTCAACCCTAAAAAAATGGGAAACAGTCTCCCCTCATTTTTGACCATAAAAAAGGGGGAAAACAGTCTCCCCTCATTTTTTACCATAAAAAAGGGGGAAAACAGTCTCCCCTCATTTTTGACTCCAACTTTTTAAAAAAAGTGTGATCAGAATAAACTTTCTCTTATGAAGTCAAAAGTTGTCCTATTACGAGGTCACAGCCAGTGAACACAAAATAAGGGTCTAGTTCAGCATTATAGTTACATTGTAAATTGAACCCCCCCCCCCCCTCCTAAAGCATAATGTAACCGTTGAAAAATCATCCGGATTTGTTTTATTCTTCAAGTTAGAACATTCTGTAGGTGGAGGGCTAACAAAACTCTGCCTATGATGTGTCGGTTTTGCTGTTTTACTGTAACATGCTTACACACACATACATACAAATCCACAAACAGAAAAACTATTATTATAGATTAAATAATTGTTTTATTGTTCATCTTTGATCAACTCTTAGCTATGAGATTAGTCTTATTTAAATGATATTTGCATATTATTTCTTTTACTATTTGTATGGTAGATTTGATTAGACAATGTGGAAAAGGATATGAAAATAAAAATGACTATAATGTCTACAAGAAGATTTATGTATACAGTGTGTTTTTTGTGTGGATGTAAGGGAATCCGAAAGAATGGTAGATTTGATTAGACAATGTGGAAAAGAAAGATTGAGAAAAACGTGTTACGTCTCAAACAAGAGATTTGAACATAGGTCACTCAAACATACAAAACACATCTCATTTACACTACACAGCATTGATGGTTGCACGACTGCTATGTTCAAATCTCTTCGGATGATGTTGTTCACAATGACGAAATGCATAAAGATTTATCTTAGTGATAATAAATGTTTGAGACGTAACACGCTTTTTTCAATCTTTCTTTTCCACATTGTCTAATCAAATCTACCATTCTGTCGGATTCCCTTACATCCACATAACAAACACACTGTTTGTATCCATAAATCATTTTGTAGACATTATAGTCATCTTTATTTTCATATCCTGGGAAAAAAAATATAATTGGCATTGATCGTTTTATTTTTACACTAGAATAATAGCCGTAAAAAAATGGCCGGATTATTCGTGTTATGTATGGAGGGATTATGGATTGGTGCAACACACTCTTATGACCCCCATTTCACTTCATTTGGCTTTGAGCAGTACTACGTAATGGATGTAAACAAAACTGTTACATTATCGCCCACTCGTCCAGGAAACTGTGAATAAAAACAGAATTCCATCAAAAGAATTACATAATACATTATAACGCAGGTGTTGGGGTCCAAGAAAGCCAACCGCGTTAAAACCAAGTCGCGATAACCAGGTTGCCAATTTAGCAATTTTGGAGCTAGATCTAGCTCTAAAAGAGCTAGATTAATATATTGACTGTTTATTGTCTGCAGTTCAGTTATAACGCAGTTGTCTTTCTTGGACCTGAACGCCCACGTTGTAAAGGGGGACTACCGCATAATTCCATAATTTAAATTAATCTTTAAAAGTGTAGAAATAGTAAAGAGGCTTAAATCTTTTAATATATAGAGCTTTTTATCTGGAATTTCATTGTTGTCATCTCAAAAATCTAATCATTTCTCTGTCCTTTTTTCTTCTCAGTTTTGTTTAAATGTTTCTCTCTCTTACCATATCAATGAGACTGGGTGTTCAAAAGCTGACAAAAATTGGTATTTTTTAATATTTGGTGAAATTAAGTTACAAGTTAGCAAGCAACCAAGCAAGACATAACTCAAATGGCTGCTGCTGGTTACAGGTTTACTCGCTTGCCTGCCTTCCTGCCATCGCTTTTGTTTACATCCGGTGTGTAGTACTGTACAAAGCCAATATACGTGTTTCCCCCGGTATTCTAAAGTAGAGCATTCCTATAAAAACCCTTTGCAAACCGAAATGGCGTAAAACGAAGAAGCAATTACCATTAATTTATATGGAAAAAATATGGTATGTTAGGCTGAGTTGTTGAGGTTTGGGTGGTGGGAGGTACAGAAAACCAGGGTGTAAGAGACAGAGGAAGAGGGTGTGCGCTGCCTCTATGATAGCTGCAAAACAAATGTTGAACGCTATGTAGAGTTTCACTTGACGGTCACTTGACGTGCCCGAAAACAAAGTCAAAACACACGACACAGCTTGTGTGCAGGAGTTTACAGAAATAGTGCAAAACCAAACGCACTGAAACAAGTCCAGAACAAACAATCTGGTAGACTGTCACTGGAAGTACAGCGCTGAGTGCGAAAAAGACAGACACACTGTCTAACATTTACATTCCGATAATCTCTCTGCGAAGAATTCACTCGCATAAACATTCACGAATCCATTATGAATCACAATCTGCCGCATTCTGCCCTTGCCTCTCTCCTGCGCCCTTAAGTAGCTAGCAACTTTATGTGTATTCAAATTAAGCTGGCGTAACATACAGGTACCTCACTCACTGCCGTTCTGATAAAAAACGCTCCCTCCACGTGCATACGTTTCACTTACATTGCAAATGGTGGCGTTTACAGCACGCACATACATGGGGATATTTAATTCGAGGTACTGTAATTCTTTCTTCATCACACGCTATTTTCACTTTTCGTCTTTTTCCATGAAAGTGAAAAAGTGGCATAAAGTGAACTTTTGAAAAGCAATACCAGTATATGGTGATTCACCAATGTTTTCACTTCATTTCATAAATGAAAAATCTTGGAAATAAATCTAATGAAATGAGGTTTAATATCTCTATTCAAATATTCAAATCTGACCCCAGACAATAAGAGTCCAAAATTAACATAAATATTTGAAAAAGTCACTGGAATAGTCGAGTGTAATTATACTTGAAATATTCTCGATGACATTTGAAGAAGAAAAAAAAGATGGTGGCCGAGTGTTTATACAATGAATAATCTACAGAATGATTATTCCTTTTGTAATGATAGTCATATTCACATCATTCTCATATAATTTCACCGATTTCCTCTTGATAACTCAATTAAGAAATGCACAATATTGACAGATTGGGGAAAAGAATTTAAAATAGAATTTAATTCATACTGTTTCAGTCCCCCCACCCTCACATACTGTTTCATATAAAGTAGCCATCTTGGAATCAAACCCACAATCAAGTGAAACAATTGATCAACTCTCCAGATTTAAAGTCCCAATTGGTTACTTTAATGCAAAAGTAGAAGAATGAAATAGTTTTAACTCGATAAAATTTTCTAATGCATAATTACAGCTCATAACTGTAATTTAAACAGGTCTTTTTAGTCAGTCAATAGAAACAGTCACGTGTCTTTTGGCAGAATGCTGTATTAGAGATGATCAATTAAAAAATTGGAAAAGGGGGTGATCAATGAATAAGTTACCTATCGCCTATTGAAGGGTGGTGATCACTAAAAATAAGTCTGAATTTTCAAAAAAAGAAGTGAGAGTCCACAAACCAAGGGACCAATTTACCATAAACTTACATTGTAAATTGCCCCCACCCCCTCCAAAAAACAAACAAAAAAAGAACTATTTTGGGGAGGAATTTTCAACAAAAAAAAGAAAGAAAAATTTTTTTTTCTAGACATAAGGAGTAAATGTTTAAATTTTCAGCCCTCTGGCTCTATTGATGCAGCCTGTATGTGTGACACATATGTAGATAGCCAGCTAGCCACAATTAACAACTAAAGAAACCTATGTTGATGTCTTGTCGTTCACTTCGCGCTATGTCCTTGGGAAAGGCGTGAATCCACTCAACACCTTTCGTTGGGCAGTGATCACTAAAAAACAGTCTGAATTTTCAAAAAACAAGCGTGACACAAACTAAGGGATCAATTTAGCATAAACTTACATTGCAAATTGAACCACTAAAAACCTATTATGGGAGGGAATTTAAAAAAAAAAAATTTTAAAAATAAAATCTTTCTAGACATAATAAGATAGACATTTTCAGCCCTCTAGCTCCATTGGTGCAGCCTGCATACATGATACATACATAACCAGGCAGACCAACTTGAAAACTGAAAGAAACCTATGTTAACAGTTTTGGTTGACATTTTCTAATATAGAAATTGCTTATTGTGATCCCTTTTGGACAGCATCTTTTAGATAAAAAAAATGGCTGATATTAAACAAAGGATATCAAATTTGGAACAATTTACATTCATTTTTATGTTATTAAATTTATTGCTAGGAACAAATTTACATTATAACAAAATTTAATAATAATTCTTAAAAAGTGTTTGGGACCGACTGATTTTGATAACAATAACCATCCGATTACAATATCTGTGATTATAATAAACGCCTTTCTCAGTATCATTAATGATAAGACAGATTCTGAACATGTTCTGCAGCAGACAAAATTTTATTATTTCACAAAAAATGAATATAAAATGATTCTTTTGTATAACGACCGTTTGTTATTTACCATTTTCTGTCAATATGTAGGCAAATCATAGATTTCTTTGTGTTAGAATGACATAATTATTATAGACTGATTTACTGATTTTGTGTGTGTCTACGTTTTTGATACCAAACATATGTTGACATCATCATTCACTGATTTACTTGGTCTTCATCTTGGTTGTTATTGTCTCAACATTTCAGCCACTGGTACAGGGTATCTCCAGCCTTCATCAGGTGTCTTTTGTAGTTAGTCGAACCAAACCCAGGTTACCAACTACAAGAGACACCTGAAGAAGGCTGGAGGGTACAATGGCTAAAATGTTGTGACTGCAACAACCAAAATGAGGACACTAGTCTGGGTACATCAGTATATAATAAGGGTAATTCCTCATCTCATAAATTAAGACAAAAATAGAATATGTTTTGAGTAATCCAAGAAGGTTTCAGTGTTATTTTAACCTCAGTCATTTTGGGGGTCTTGATCATCCAAGAGGTCCTTCATGGAGTGCAAAAGGTGGCCATTGGACAGCACCAAGTCAGGTGTGTAAAGGCAGACCTTCCCAACCAAACTGCAACAGTTTTTCACAGGTCATCCATGCAATGTGTAGTCTTGCATTATTGTGCAATAGGCAGAATTTGCACAATGAGTGAAAATCTTACAGCAATTACATCAGTCAGACTTTACAGTAGCATGCAATAAACTTTGGATGTGATAGTTTTCCCAGTAAAGAATGCCTCACACATCCAAACTGCAAAATATGACATCTTCAAATGTCTTGTCTTGTCCACGACCCAAAGATATTCAGTTTACTGCCATAGAGGACTATGTTGGCAATTCATTTAATAGTTAACTAATCAATTAATTGTTGCAGCTCTACAGTTTATAGATAACTTTTCGGTTTTGTTTAAAACCAATTTATTTGAATGGAGCAAAATAAATATAATTATTTCCTCAACATTTTAATGGTGTTTTTATTATGCTACTAACAACTATAGATGATAATAAAGTAAAGAAACAACATTTTGATTTTGGGACCGTTTACAATTCCTTCGGGACTGTTCTGGGATGAGAGTGAAAAAAGTTAGTTTGGAGCCCTGCCTTTAACCCTGTAAGTAGTGTTGCCAACTCAAAAAATATTTTCACGCTAGTTTGACTGTCAAAAAGCAGTAAATTTTTTAAATTGTCAAAAAGACTCTAAAAATGGTTTAAAATAGCCAGAAAAATGGCCAAAAACGGCCACAATGTTTTAGGCGAAAACGCGTGTTTTGCAATGCCAAAACGAGAAACGCGCTAAATTGGCAACACTGCCTTTCTTTTAGATGGACTGCCTGTAGGCAGTCCATGTAAAAGAAAGATACTCTGAGAGAAAAACTTGGCAGTCGCCATAGCTGGTTCCAAGCCCAGGTAAAGCAGCAGGGTTGGGGGTGAGGCTCGCAAGCCCGCCCCGTAAAAAACATCTTGCTACTGAAACTGCAGCAGAGTGATTGCGCCCTCCACATGGAGTCTACAGGAATAAATAGATGACAGTATCCAGCGATGCATGCACAGGAAATCATAGATGCGTATGCAACCAAATGGCAATTTCCGTTTTCAGACATTAGTGAATGTGGCACCTGATTTCCAAATTTAAAGACAATGTCCACTGCTGTCAAATGACTCAAGATGTAGGGGTGGATAAGGTTAAACAACTCAAACTACTGCTTCATTTCTGGATGGATAGGGTTGAACAACTGCATAGACAAGGACAGTGGCAGGCCTATGGTCGGTGTCACAATTTGTTCGGATCCAGCTGATATCGGTCATCCACTTCAAGACTTGTCCATCTTGAATTCATTGCTCTGGTACTTGATGCACCACTTACAGGCTACAGACCAGTAAAAAGAGTATATAATGCCCAGTCTTGGGGTTTCAGCTGCCCTGTAGCAGCACTTCCCCATTGTACTAAAAGGGGACGGTCGGGCTTGCGCTGACATCTTCGTGACACTGTTCACTGGGCAATTTTTGTCATTGCCAACACGTACACGTATGGGGCCTCCACTTTAAATTTGACTTTGTGGGAGGTGGATGAATACATACTTCCTAACTGTTGTATGGTCAACACTTCTCTCTGTTCTCTAAAAGTTTGGTTCATTCAGCACATCAATTCAGTTGAACTGAGTCCCATACATCAGACACATTCTCAATTGTTATCTTTTATATAGTAAATGCTTTGGTGTGAGTGAAACTGATGACTGAAGGCTGAGAGCTACTCTACCCTAAATTGAAAAGGTTAACAGATTGCCTACTCTTTACACATCTCAGCACTGACCAGTGTTGCCAATTTAGCACGTTTCGCGCTAGATTTAGCGTGTTTCTTGTTTTGGCATTGCAAAAAGCACTAAATTAGCACGTTTTCGGCTAAAACATTTTGGCCGTTTTGGCAATTTTCTGGCCATTTTTAGCATCTTTTTTGTTCATTTTTGGCAATTTAAAAAGATTTAGCACTTTTTGGCAGTCAAACTAGTGAAAATATTTTTTGAGTTGGCAACACTGGCACTGACCGCCTTATAGTTGTAATCCCCACTCAGATGCCTCAGTGCCTGTAGATACTCATCCAACGTCTCCTCCGATTTTTGCCAGCGGGTGGCCTAGCATACACTTCATTTTTAGGTTTGGCATATAAGTTCCACAAAGTATCGATCACATCATTGTACGTTGAACAATTAACAATATATTCATAGACAGAGAGAGCAATATAATTAACTAGTAGGCTCCATTCATCAGGGAAATGTTCAATGGCCCAAAGAAAATTACAAAATGTAGCATACCAATGGTTACAGTCTTTCGTGGCAGAGCACGAGCTGGGGCTGGTTTCAAATCGCTCTGGTCGCAAGAATTTGTCCATGTTTTGTTTGTTTGTTGGGCTTAGCGGCATGTCAACCTTTTTGTAGGTCATATAATGCCGGAAATGTCCATGTTTTATCAGTTATTCTTTGCTGAGGTACAAGACATGTAACAATAATTATTCTTTGTAGATACTATGTCTTATATTCTTTTCTTTTCTTAACTTCATGCTAATAACTTTATTTAGCAGGGGGAAATGACCTGCTTGAGGTACGGCAGGCAAAAAGCCGAGTGAAACAGGTCGCAGACATATAGAGACGAAGTAGAGATTCGGTGACCCGGATGTGGCTAATTGCTGGCTATAACAGGCCCCGGCCACAGCGGCTCGGCAGTAGAGATTTGGTGATCCGTATGTTGAGTGCTAGCAACTCTGATGTGGCGAGTTGTTGGCTATAATAGGCCTAGGCTGCGAGGGCTTGGCAGTTCGCTTTTGACTTGTCACCTGAAGCCACGCTTAAATCTTGTTTGGGACTTATATCATGAATGATGTTGTAGCAGCTCAAAGTTTGTGATAGCGTACCAGTGATAAGCGAGAAAGTGCACCTTCAAGGAATCGTTCTAGTCTTGCAGCATTGCTGTTGCCGTTGGACTCATTGCATCGAAACTGTGTCGTGTTTTTCCCCTCCCAATTTCTATTACAGTTTTATTCAACAAAGAATAAAGGAAAGACAAAGCAAAGGTAGAATAGAATAATGGCCACTCACATGACTGACGGCGCCATATTGGAACATATGAAAATGCAAAGGAAAGTTGATATCTTTATACATACAAAACATGGGGGGGGGGGGTAAACATAATTGCACTACCTGTAGGGTTACCAGACATTTCATATATACATGACAGGTCCTGTATTTAATGATTTTGTCCTGTGACCTTTCTGTATTGATTTTATCAGGACACCTTAAATGTTCTGTATTAAGATTTCTTTTTTAAACAAAGTTTAAAGCAATACAATTTGGAATTTTCAATAGTTTTATTTGTACTACTTGAATTTTACTTCATTAAAATACATTAACTCGACTATTACGTTGAAGGAAGTCACCTAAAGACTGTGTCATATGTAGTAATATTATTTTATCTCAATTTACATATGTATGAGCAAAGTAGAAATCATTTGAATTTAAATTTGAACAGGGTGTCTTGTATTTCTATTTGGCTAATCTGGCAACCCTATCCATGCCTGTAATATTCCGGAACTTACCTACCAGTCTAATACTAACACTGCAAACATAGACCCCACACTATTAAGTTGCACATGTAGACTCTGTAGATCCATTTGTTCGCCGTTAACTCAATATAACACAATATAAACGCATACACTTCTTGGGGTCTTTAATTCACTTTTATTTACACTTGAACATAGACGTCTACATGTTAGATCGCCAAAACTGCTAACTAATTTGAACACAGTAAAATAACAGAGAAAAGGGACTCCTGAAACAGGAGAGTTCCACTACTGATCGTTAACAGAGTTATCTTTCTTTGTCTATGATTTGTTAACTATTTATAAGTTAATAGAAGTTGTGTCCCCTTTAATGATTGGCAGTTTAGAGTATATCAAGGTAGATGGCTCTTGAATGGCAGTGATTTACATAGTGCTGGGATATTAACCAATCAGGGCCGGCCTTGGGGTGCCACCATTGGTATATTAGCTTCCCACTTTGAGGGAATCTTACAGTTTTCTATTGTAAGCTGAAGGAGTAAAGTCCTACTGGTTTGCAGTGCTGATAATTTCAATTGGATATTTTGACAATATTGACAGCACATTGGACTGGAAATTGTTCTATTCTTCAAGTCAGAGCATTTTAACAATATTGCGCTTATAACATAGATAATTGCCAAAGCTGTTTTGATACTAATTTAAAGTAATAGCAATCTAACCAGTGTGTATTTAAGAGGATCTGCATTTCCTAATTAACACAGTTATAGAAAATCAATTCCATGAGACACCGTCAGTTGCTAAACTTCTTGAATATTTCTTACATTTACAAATCGAAATGGCTTACAATTAACTTAAAGGATAATTTACAATGTTTTATATGCTTTTTCTATTGGGATTTTTTTCCTGTGTTTTACAAAGCATTTTTAATGAAAATAAGATACAGTATTCATCATCAAGAGCTGTGGTGATTGATTGATTTGTTTAGCAGGATAACAACCCTTGATGGGTCATTTAATGCCGAAATCAGTTGAAAATTCCGAAAGTCAGGTTTTTTTAAATAGAGTCTTGCGACTTTGCCGAAAGTTAATGGAGTCTTGCGACTTTGCCGAAAGTTAATGGAGTCTTGCGACTTTGGCGAAAGATTATTTTTTTTAATAGACTCTTGCAACTTTGATGAAAGAACAGGTGTCTACCAACTATGGGATGTTCACAGTTCAGCCTCAATGTCGGAACATTCACGCAAAAGGGGTGGCAGATCCCCATAGCTAGCTCGGTATCTGTCAGGAGAAGGACACTCCTGTCAAACCTATGATCTATGGGCTCTGCTCCTATTCGCGCAACTCCAGTGTTCCATAGGATGTAAACCCTTGGTTTAAAGGGCAAGTCGCACTTCACCCTAAAACTTCATTGCTCAGGCTGGAGAGTTACTCTGCACACAGGCCCCATCATCTATGGTCCTAACGCTGTGGAAAACACTCCCCAAAAATCTTTGTTCGCAAAGCCAAGTCATTCATTCATTCATTCAGTATTCATAAAAATAAAGATTTATTTATCACTCTGCACACAGGCCCCGCCATCTATGGTCCTAACGCTGTGGAAAACACTCCCTGAAAATCTTTGTTCGCAAAGCCAAGTCATTCATTCATTCAGTATTCATAAAAATAATGATTTATTTATCACTTGGTTTATCTATTCATTTGAAGTGCATTGTTATGTTGCTTGCTTATCTAAACAGATGATGTGCAGTTATATGTTCACAAAAGTTATTTGTTAAGAAAATTAAGTTTAACAGAACATGTAAAAGTATGTAATTTGATCCTACCTAACAAACTTGGTGATTGTTGAGAGCTGTAAGCAACAATATAAGGGGGGGGGGGGTCACATCACACTGATCATTTCCAGTTTGGGACTAGTATTGATTGGTTGGCTCTGATTAATAAGATATTAAAGAAGATAATTTCTTTGATGTCACTGATTTTAGCTGGGGGTCAGTTGAACAGGTCTACCATATAAATGCAACAACAAGAGGAGACAATCAGACTAATTTTGACTTTGGTCCCTTGAAATAACACCTTGAACCCTAGGTCAGTAATCTCCACGTTCTGCACATAAAAATACTGTCTGGCCCTCGTCATTTGCATTAAAAAAAAACTTGGTGGCAGATATCACCCACTCTTCAAATTGACCAGCAGTAAACTTCTCATTGTTCCTTTTACTTTTGTTTTCTATGTCCCAAACTGGACAATTGTGGTCAATTACGATTGTAACCTGGTCAGCATAGTATTGATATAGTAGTATTATTTTTTTTAATCAAATGAGGAATGAAGCTACCATCAAACTTCACCAACTTCAATGGACAGAACATTTTTTCTGAATGAAGAACAAAAGTCTCCCAAAGCAAATCCTATATTCTGAACTCAGAGAAGAAATAAAAACAAGGGGCGGTCAAAGAAAAAAAATACAAGGATCAACTCAAGGGAACCCTCCAGAAATTTAACATTCAACCATCCAATTGTGAAACATTTGCAAGTGACCAGTGAACATAGCGAAGAAATTGCCATCATGGAATGAAGGAATCAGAGACCAAACGTAAATCAAATGCAGAAGCCAAACGAGAAACATGCAAGCAGCGACTACAAGAATGAATCAACAACAAGAACAAATTGACAACCCGAACATCACTAGGCAATTTCCGTGCATTGGGTGTAAAAGAATAAACCTTCTGAGCCATCAAAGAAAATATTCTGGACTTCTTCTCAACAACGAGAATCACCAATTATGAATATTTTTTTAAAGTAGAATAGCATTTACATGAAAACTTTCCTAAAACTACAAAAATGGGGATGAAGCAAAATTAAATGTTTAGCTCTTTAGTTATGATGAACCAATACCACACGACAAAATTAAACTAACCTAAAATGTTACAACACAAATTTAAATCAATGAGACATAAACCTTTGGGCTTTTTTGTCATTGTTTTTTTTAATATCTTGGGGCTTGTACGTTTTAAATTTGCTTACTAAAGTTCTGAAAAACAAAAGCTTATTTAGCATCTCTGACTTATTTGGTACTGTCTGAGCATAACACAAAAGAAAATGACTTTAATAGAAAAAGAAATAGTCCATTATTACTCATCATCATCATCCGTTATAAGTCCAATGCTGGACAAAGGCCTTTCCTATCTCCTTCCATGACAACCTATCTTGTACTAACCTCTGCCACATCTTACAAGAAGAGATGACAATAGATGGGGGAAAAGACTAACCGATTGGTTGCCCATGGGATCAGTAAACAAAGTAGGAAAAGACCAGACACAAGATGGAGGGACGAGATAGAAAAGTTTGACGTGGCAGAGGTTAAGCACAAGATAGGTCGTCATGGAAGGAGATGGTAAAGGCCTTTGTCCAGCAGTGGACTTATAACAGCTGATGATAATAATAAGTTCAAGAAAAAAATTAAAAAATAGTTTGGTCATTGCTGTTGTCTCCCTTGCCACCAAGAAACAAAGATTCTCAGTGAAGCACAAACCTATGTTTCTCACTAAATTGTAAGTGCAACTTATCAAAAAAACTCAGTTTTATCAATGCAACTACATTGCCAACTTAGTGTTATTGCAGAATGACAAAAAATTGCTTTGTCATGAATTTAGTGATGGATTCTAAAGATTGGAAATGCAGCATTCAAGTGTTTTTCCGTTACAAGGTTGTTGTTTAATAAACCATCCACTGATGGTGCACACTCTATTTTACCTTTTTATACAGGTTTATTTTTTTTCTACTAAAAATATTTTGTGCTGGTCAGGGGGATACTTGGCTGGACAAATATTTCAATGGGGGTACATTATTAAAAAAATGTTTGAGATTTACTAATCTACAGCGTTGCAAAAGGTGACTTTTCAGCTAGTAAAATTTACATGGAAAAAAATGTTTAATCTCTGACATTTAAGATCATAAATGATTCAAATAACATATAAAAAACATAAGGTAAGCTAAAGATCCCAAACCTGTAATTAACAATATTTAACAGAAGCTTCTGATGTTATGATATGTGTTTCCGAACTGACACCTGGGCGGAAATGTAAGTGAACCCAGTCACCTCAGGAAATAGGTATATTGTCTAAATATTGTCAGTGTTCAAAACAGGAAATGGGAATCAGTGATTGACACCGTGTTACACCACGTAGGCATTAGAGAGACCTATAAAGCGGAGCCGAAAGGCAGAAGACTGCCATCCCTGGAGCGGACAGAAATCTTGACACTTAAAGAAGACGCAGACATCAGCGAATCCAAAAGGCACAAGACCGCTGTCCCTGTTGGGGACAGACTGGCGGTTCTCCTTATCTCTCTCCCACTCTTCACCCGACAAAGATGTATGTTGTGTAATAAAAATATGTCCAGATATTTTTATAAGCAAGTCTACAAGTTTCCTTTATGATGAAGTCCTGGACATTCAACGAGAATACAACACTGTTAACTCTTTCCTCCCTGATAACGCCTGTAGGCGTGATATTTGATATTGAAAATAAGCAACAAAAATATTTTTTTAAATGATAAAAACATTTACTAAAAAAAAAAAACAAAAAAAAAACATGTTTGAATTTAAATCATACACAAATTTAAATCATAACAATGCCAATCAATCAATAATAATACCTTTTTCAATTAACTTTTCCTGGACTTGGAAAATGATACATTGGGAATAATCACTGAGAATTTAGTAAGCGTACATCTAATATTAAAAGAGAAATAGAAATTTATTTACTGCCCATTGTATTTCTTTTGTTCAGCAACAGGCTGTTAAATTAGTTTCAGGGCACAAGGGACTTTGTTAGATGATGGGAGTCAGACAAGTAATCAAACATGCCTTCTAGGGAGCAAAGAGTTAAGATATTAACATTCTAATTCAACTCAAGTCATCAAATCAATGTGAGAAAAAAATCAAATATGACAAAAGATTAAAATATAAACAAAAAAACATTTGTACTTACCTCATATATATAAAGTTGATTCAATGTAGATTGAGGAGCCTTGGTTCATAGTTCTTATGCTGAACTCTTCTTGGTGGTGGAATCAGAAATATGTAAAGGTGATGCTCAGTTCAGCTTGAGTGCAATTGCATTGTCATATTGTTGGCCCTATTTGACATTGTGTAGTAAGCCAAATTGTTCATTGAAAACCTGAAGGGTTGATGTGCCGTTAAACAAAACAATCAAAGGTTGAAAACCTGAGGTTTGTTAGGGAATCAGGCCGCTCCATATTCCTCAGTGTCATATTTACTTGAAATAGGCATTTTTTTTGACAGCAGTTAATTGCGTCATTAAGCCAGCTTCATTGTAGTTAGGCTGGGTTTAAACTAATAAGAAAAATGGTAGTTAAATTTGGTAGGTCCGATATCAGAATAAAGATTATTTTTTAAAATATTGATAGTCTCAGATGTGACCGTCTTTTCACTTAGGCTGTCCATGTGTTTGCTACTCTTGCTGAGAAGAAGTTTTTTTCAAACACCGGTGGAGGTCTGAATTTGTAGTTTATGGCTGTATCCTCTGGTTTTACTTCCAATGTATATACTTGAATTAGGCTTTTCTTTTTTTTACAGCAGTTAGGCTGGGTTTAAACTAATAAGTAAAATGGTAGTTAAATTTGGTATGTCCGATATCAGAATAAAGGTTATTTTTTTTAAAATATTGATATTCTCGGATGTGGCCATCTTTTTACTTAGGCTGTTCCATGCATTTGCTACTCTTGCCGAGAAGAAATCTTTTCTAACACCAGTGGAGGTCTGAATTTGTAGTTTATGGCTGTATCCTCTGGTTTTACTGCACATAGATGAAGTCAGCATTTTCTTATCAGGGCATTTTGAGCAACGAACGTCAGTATCCACTCTATGTATGTTGTTCTGGATTCTATAGACCTAGTAGGTCAGCACGTTTTCTTCTGTATTCAAGGGTTTCTAGATTAAGTTGTTTTAATCTTTCAGTGTAGGATAGATCTCCCAGCCTTGGAATGGTCTTGGTGGCTCTCCTCTGAACTCTTTCTATGGCATCTGAGTTGACTTCAGGTAAGGAGACCATATGCAGGAAGCAAACTCCAGATGGGGACGTACCAGAGACTTGTAAAGTAGTAGGAAGCACTCCTCATCGATGAATTTAAATGAGTGTCTTATTGTAGCCAAGTGTTTTATTTGCTTATTATTTGAAAGTTAAAACATTTTTTCTTCTTTTTTCGAAGTGACAGACACAAAGTCAGGAATGAAATGTCTGCAATTGTTACTCACGAAAATGTATACCACTTTAAATTGACAAAGAATGGAAACTGGACCATGTTTTATCAAATAAAAAAATAACATCCTTTCCAAGTGATATGGAAGCCATTTCCAAGACTGGAATTCCGCAATGAATGTATGTGACTTGGAGTTCATACCAGCAAATTTTAACAGAAGATTGGAAAACAAAGCGTTTCAGCAAAATCTGTGGCTTCTTTGCTCACAGAGGATCAAAAAAGCAATCCTTTAAATATGTGCCACAATTTGAAGTTTGACAAGTTCAAAATGACCCACAGTTTCTTTCCAAAGTTGTGATGTTTTTAAATAATTCCGTTTTTTTTTGAGTAGCCCTCGTAATATGTTCCTTTTCTTAAAAGAAATCTTGTTATTCGACATGAAAAGAACCTTCTGTATATGCATTATTAGGTTCTTTGAACTTACTCAGAGATTTGACATGAAAGAACAATCTGACATTTAATAATACAAGAATATGAAAGCGGCCATTTATACAAACTGAAAAAAAAATTCCAATTTGTGGCAAACGAATTAAAAAGCTGAAATAAAGATGAAGATTAATTTATTTCCTAAAATGACGTGTGAAGAGTATTAATGGATAATGTTTAAAATGAACCATCAGGAAAAAAAAAATCTATTTGTACAAAAGGAAAAAGTTATTTTCAATCACGGAACTTGACATGAATCTAACAAAAACAGATAGAGTAGAAGTTGAAATAAAAATCCAAGAATTTTAAAAGAAGATTTAACACTTGACCTGAAAGATAATGTTTTAATAATTGCCTTCAGGATGATTCTGGGAAAAGAATCAATTCCAGAGATTGGAATCCTAATCATTTATTAAAAAAGATAAAAAGGTTTTATGTCCTTAACTGTCAAAAGGATCCTTACAACATAGGGAGACTATATTAAGATCACTTGTTTTGCCAGAAGGGTCAATAACATTAAACCATTATATTTTATTCTTTTGATATGAATGGTGACCACGTTATTATAATAATTCTTTTTTTGTACTTTGACTGTAAGGGGGATAACTTGTCACTATTAAATGATTCTTTCAGACTAGATCCTCATCTTTGTTGTTAATTCATAATTTTTTTTCCTTTTGCACATTTCAGCAGACACACTCTCCAACCTTCCTCAAGTTTATGATGTATCCAGTAATCTTCAGAGAATTTTGAACAGAACACTTTATCTCTTCTGGATGTGTATGTTGTTCTTGCTACTACTACTAATCAGCGTTTAAAGTCTGTTGTTGGATATAGGCTTTACCCAAGGTCTGACAGTTTTTTTCGCTCACAAGCGCCATGGTGTCAAAACATTCTGAATTTATCCAAATCATTATGCCGTCTTATTTTTTGCCGGCCACACTTTCGCTTATGATCTTTAGGGATCCACGTTATGAGTTGCGACGTCCAGCCGTTGTCTGACATTCTTGCAACATGGCCTGCTCGTTACCATTTGAGTTTGCTGATGGGCAAAAAATAAAGGGTTTTGTTTGAAATCCGCTAAAGATTTCCACAATGAACATACACCTGACCGGTCCATAGGAAACACAAGTAAGGTGACAAAATTGGATAAAAACAACAAATATGAGGATGCCAGTCTGAAAGAACTATTGAATAGTTTCTAAGATATTCTTTTTTGAGTGGTTGATGTACACCCAGTGGGACAGGTATTACAAGTGATCCCCAAAACAAACTCATACAGTTTAGAATAAGTGAGTCACTTATTCTGTTCATTATTATTATTATCTGAAAGAAATAAGAACAGCAGCAGACGTGAAAGACAATCCAAGAACCGAGTTGAATGCAAAATCTTACCTCTGCGTCAGGCATGTGGAGCCATTGCTTGGGGTTGTCTTCAGCGGCAAGAAACCCAATTAGATCTATGGCAGTCAGACGTGTTTGTCGTCGAGATGATACAAAAATCAGAACTGGTTTTGTGGATGAGTGAGTTTTGATGGCTGAAAAAGTTTAAAAAGTCACAGATATTATCAGACCTGAAGCTGGATGTTTGGCTGATGGACATTCAACAGACCGTTTGTCAACAGATATATCACCATTTTTTTTTACGATAAGAAATCATTAACTCATTAAATGCAGAAGTTGGCAAGTGTAATATTTATCCATTGCAAGATAAAAGTCCTTGTCCATTGCAAGTTATCCATTGCAAGATAAAAGCTCTGACTCACAGATAGAACTCAGTTGCCATCAATCACAATAAAACAGAGATTTTATTGAGTTAGTCTTTGAAGTGCAATGAAAGAAATTTGCAGTTAGTGAGTTTTAAAAGTGGTAGTGGGTATCTATAGAGGTACAGTAAAAAAGAAATGTTGCCTGAAGTTCTGAAATGAAGTATTGACATTATTTGATGAATTATTCAGACACAGGTATCCTCATCCTTGTTGTTTTCAGCACTTCAATAAGCTGCACACCTTTTTCATTGGATACCTAAGACGCCAAGGCACATCAATTCATTTAAACTTCAACCTTGCCATTGCCGACAAAATCAGTCTAACCCATTAACTGCAGTAAGTGGTGTAGCGTAATAGTTATCCGTTGCAAGATAAAAGCCCTGTTCATTGCAAGATAATCCATTGCAAGATAAAAGACCTGACTCACAGATAGAACTGAGTTGCCATCAATCACAATAAAACAGAAATTTTATTGAATTAGCAATGACGGAAATTTAGCATATTTTTTCATTACCATACTCAACCTTAAGTCACATACAGTGTTTTTCTTTTCTTCTTTTTTAGTAGAAAGTAAAAAAAAAAATTATTTTTAGAAACTGTCAACCAAAATTGTCAACATAGGTTTCTTCTGTTTTTAAGTGGTTCTGCCTGGTGGCGTACAGGCCTCCCCAATGGAGCTAGAGGGCTGAAAATTTAAACATTTACTCCTTATTATGTCTAGAAAAAAATCGGTCAATAATTGAAACTTTTAAACCAAAAATATGGGTTTTGTTCATAAAACGTAACCAAACAATCAGATCGCACATAACTCACTATACCAAAGTCTTCATACATTCTCCAAACTTCATAAAAAATTTCATTGAAATATCTTTAAAAATAAAGTTATCCAATCTTAAATTACATATAAAATGTAAACAAACAATCAGATCGGCCATAACTCACCATTTCTCAATTCCGTGGTTTCCCCAACATTCTAACTAAATTTCATAAAAAAATCATCAAGAATTGAAATTTTTTCCTAATTGGAACCAAAAACTTTTTTTTTATAAAATGTAAACAAACAATCGAATCGCTCATAACTCTATACCAAAGTCTTACCTCCCCAACCTTCTTACAAAAATTTCAGTGAAAATAAAGGTGTTATTCAATTTTATATTAAAGAAGTTACCCACTTTTAAAACACAGACAACATTTTTTATTCAGTAGCGAATCATAGTCTGCAACATTTTCAAATACTGGTGACAAAAATCATAGATTAGAAAGTAGGAGGGGATCTGTTTAGTACTTCTATATAACACAAATCTGATCTTGAGGCTTATACAATTTGGTTCGTATTTGTTAAGTGTGTAGTTTATTTTTATTTAGTTGGATGTGCCGAGCAGAGTAATGGAAATTTGCTTTGATCTCTATACCAATTTATTCATCCTTTTCGTTTAGTTTGCATTACATTAAAAAATACTGCGTTTGAAGTTTCCAGACATATCAGGTACAACAGCTACTGCAAAAATATCAGTATTTTAATATTCATGAAATCTTTTATGAAGAAAGTTCTGCCAAGAGAAGATGGAAATCCTTATGCATGGAATAGGCAGGAATTAATTCTTAAGAGATTTGTATCCCAAAAATCTGTGTGTTTTGAAGGAGTAGAGGAAGTAACATGCATAATATCTGAACATAATTATTTGTTGATTAATTGATTTGTTTAGTGGTATATCAACACTTGATGGGTCATTTAATGCCGAAAACAGTTTAAAATCCCCAAAATAGTGTCTTGCGACTTTGGTAAACAGTTATTTTCTTTTAATTAGAGTCTTGCGACTTTGGTAAACAGTTATTTCTTTTCTTTAATTTGAGTCTTGCGACTTTGGTCGAAGGTTTGTTTTTTTTTAATTAGTGTCTTGTGACTTTGGGAAAGATTGTTTTTTTAGTTAGTCTTGTGACTTTGGTAAACGGTTATTTTTTTTTTTTTTTT
>VCCN01004649.1:3543503-3555481 GCA_006491835.1 Architeuthis dux
GGCCTAAATCGATAGCACTAACCTCAGCATTGTATATTGAGGCTTAGTTCGTTAGTCGTTTGATTGTTCGATATTATTAAGCACGGCGGCATATCCAACTCCATTCTCCTTTCTTGACCCGTCCGTGTATATGAATAGGTGATCTGGGTGTTTGTTTTTAATGTCGAGCACTTCTTCTTGAATGATTAGCCAGGGGTGTATTTCAGATACAATGGATCTGTGTTGTATCTATTCGGTTTTCCAAGTTGATTTCTTTTATGCATAGATTGTAGGGTTTGATAGCTTTTTCTTTTGGGTCAAAGTTCTGTGTATTGTGGGTGGAAGGTGCTGTTGTATACTGGGTTTGCTGGGCATGATGAAAGTTTTGTATAGTATTGGAGTGCTTGTTTTTGTCGTCTCAGTTTTAATGGTGGTTCATTTCCCTCCATATATAGGCTCTCCACGGGTGAGGTGTTGTAGGCACCGAGAGCTAATCTTTGCCCTTGGTGGTGTATGGTATCTAACTCCCTTAAATTTCTTGCTGATCCATATATAAAGCAGCTATAGTCTAGTTTTGATCTTACTAGCGTTCTGTAAAGTTTTAGCAATGTTTTTTTGTCTGCTCCCCAATTTGTGTGGGCTAGCACTCTGAGTATTTGTTGCATTTGACTCAAGTTTTTAATGTAGGGTATGAATGAGAGTTTGCTGTCAAATATGATGCCTAGAAATTTGTGTTGTTTGACTGTGGGTATTTCAATATTTTCTAGTTTTAATATTGGGTTGTTATGTAATTTCCGATGTTGGCAGAAATGGATGCATTTGGTTTTTGTTTTGGAGAATCTAAAACCATTCTCTGTGGTCCATTTGCTTAGTTTGTTTATGCATAATTGGACTTGTCTTTCTATGGTGTTTGTATATTTGGATCTGTTGCAGATTAGGAAGTCGTCCACATACAGTGAGCAGTCTATCTCGAGGGTGGCATTTTTAACAATGTTATTTATTTTTATGTTGAATAGGGTTACTGAAAGTATACTTCCTTGTGAGACTCCTGTTTCTTGCTCTTTTGTATCTGAGAGTGTGGATCCAACTCGTACTTGGAAGTTTCTGTTGTTTAGGAAGTTATCTATAAGGGTAGGCATTCTGCCTCTCAAGCCCAGGTCCTTCAGATCCCTGATGATACCATAACTCCATGCTGTATCGTAGGCCTTCTCCAGGTCGAAAAATATTGCTGATACATGTTCTTTTTGGATAAAGACCTCCCGTATAAAGGTTTCTAGGCGGACTAGATCGTCTATGGTGATTCTGTTTCTCCTGAACCCTGATTGGTATTTGGTGATTAGATTATTCGTTTCTAGGTACCAGATCAGTCTTTTGTTGATCATTCTTTCAAAGGTTTTGCATATGCAGCTGGTTCTGGTTAAGGCTATAGGTCTGAAATTCGCTGGGTTTGATGAGTTATCCTTAGGTTTGTGGTTATTGTGTTGATCAGTGTAGTCTTTAGTGGGCTTTGGTATTGGGATCGGGGTGGCTTGTTTCCACTGTGTTGTTATCTTGCCACTGATCTATATGTTGTTGCATATTTTTAGTAGGTAGGTTAAGGATGTTTGGGATAATTGTTTTAAAAATTCATAATGCACCTCATCAGGGCCTATGGATGTATTGTGTGTTTTTGTCAGTACTTCTTGTAGTTCGGTCATGGAGTATGGTTTGTTATAGTTTTCATGGTTTGAGGATTGGAAGTTGATTTTCTTTTTTTCTTCCTTTTGCTTGATATCATGGAATGTTTGGTTTTGGTGTGATGAGTTTTTTTGCAAAATTCTCTGCTAGAAGGTTTGCAATGTCTTTCTTGGCAGTGGCTTTTATATTGTTTTGAATGAGGTGTTTTAGTGGAGTATTGTTATTTTCCGAATCATTTTCCATATTGTTTTTGTTTTGGTATCACTGTTAAGCTTTGTTACAAAGTTTGTCCAAGTGGTTTGTTTGGATTCTTTGGTTGTTCTTGCCATGGCTCTGCAGTTTTTGTAGTTTGGTTTTCTGTTGTTGGGTTTTATTGAATTTCCTCAATGTCGTTCAACGTGTCCTGACTGCCTTTTTACATTCATCATTGTACCATGGCTTATTTAGTTTTGTTGGGGAGGAATATTTTGGGATACTTTCTTCGGCTATGTATAATAGTTGAACAGCTGCTCACACCGGCGCCGGGCAAATATATGCTCTCAACTAATAAATGTCATTATAATTATCATTTATATCAATGTATATATAGTGTATGGTTTTATATTTAAGAGTTAGGGCTTGGCATGACTAGCTAGTTGCCACCCATGGCCAACAGATGGCCAACAGATGGCCCCATTTGGAGAGGTGGGGGGTCTTACCCCTGTGCCAAGGATGCAGTCAGCGTATTCTAGGCCCCTGCCAACAGGGCAGGACAAGGAAGGAGATAATGTTGAAAAATAAATATTTGTTGTGTAAAATATATGCTTTTTTTATCATTAGGCTTATTGACATAACTGGTATTTAATCGCTGTTCCGCTGTTGGGGGTATGTGGCACGAAGCCATTTATTTAGTGTGAGACACCATTCACCAAAGCAGCATGATCAGAACACAAGGAAGAATCTTAAAATTGTCTTGTTTGCATAGGCATCATGGGATAGCCCTGACCCTACCCCTCTTAGTGCAATAGGGAGGTTCAGCCTGGGGGAACGGATCCCCTGCAACTATAATAAGATTAAATCCTTGGCCATAATTGACTAAGGATTAAGGTCTGAGATCTTATTGATGTACCTACATACCAAAACAAATTTGTGTGGGTAAAGATCAACCCATTAACTGCAAATGACAGAGATTTCCGTCATTGTAGTTCTATGGCTAACTCAATAAAATTTCCATTCTATTGTGATTGATGGCAACTCAGTTCTATCTGTGAGTCAGGGCTTTTATCTTGCAATGGATAAGGGACAAGGGCTTTTATCTTGCAAGGGATAACTATTACTCTTCGCCACCTTCCACAGTTAATGGGTTAGACTGATTTTGTCAGCAATGGCAATGTTGAAGTTTAAATGAATTGATGTGCCTTGGCATCTTAGGTATCCAATGAAAAAGGTGTGCAGCTTATTAAAGTGCTGAAAACAACAAGGATGAGGATACCTGTGTCTGAATAATTCATCAAATAATGCCAATACTTCATTTCAGAACTTCAGGCAACATTTCTTTTTTACTGTACCTCTATAGATACCCACTAACACTTTTAAAACTCACTGCAAATTTCTTTCATTGCACTTCAAAGACTAACTCAATAAAATCTCTGTTTTATTGTGATTGATGGCAACTGAGTTCTATCTGTGATTCAGGGCTTTTATCCTGCAACGGATAACTATTACACATGCCACCTTGCGCGTTTAATGGGTTAACTTTGTGTGAAAATCATAAAAGCGATTTTGCCCCGGGCAGCATTAAACCATTTGAAGAAGAAAAAAAACGTGAAATTCAAACAGTGTTTTCTTTCTTTTTGTTCAGTTTTCCATTACTTACTTCTTTGATGTTGAGCCAATCAGCTAGGTCACGGGCATTGGCAAGGGCAGTTGACAGACCAACAATACGGACATTTCTCTCCGTATGAGATGAGATGAAGTTGGTTCGAGAAACAATCACCTCCAGAACAGGACCACGTTCATCCCCTATGAAAGAAAAAGAAAAAACTCAATGTAAACTATATATAAGTGAGAGGTGTCACACCATCTGTGTCACACATAAAACCACATAAACATGGGTGCAGTCCAACCAAATTTATGCATGCTCAATGGACCAAGGAGACGGTTTTAAACTAAAAGCTTTTTAGAGGGAGAGTTCTATTTACAATCCAACTATAATGCTAAACTCGACCTCTACTATCCATACAATATACATATATACATATCTTATTTTGGTCACAGCCAGGTAGTTTTAAATGGGTTCAACAACTAACATCTGAAACACACTTTTAACAAATATTGCATTCACCCATCACACGCCTTGCACGCCAACTAACTAACCAACGCTATTAATTTGGGAACTATTCAAAATCGTGAAAACAATAAGATTCTAAGAACTTGAAAATACACACAGTCGAAAGCACTCGTCCGATATATCGTTTGGACATTATTTATACAATTTGAATCCTAACATACGTTCTCTTGTGCGTAAACAAGAAAAATTAACGAAAAAGATGGAAAAGTTTTCAACCAAACTTGCATATCTTATTTTATAGATGTACAAATAAATTTAAGACAAACCAGGAGTGTTTGTATGAAAGAGACCATTATTGTTTTTTATTCTTTCATTTATTCTTTTTTGTGATGCGGACTGCTATTTCGAACGGGTTTCATTATCAACACATATTTGGGAAGTGAGAGAGGCCAAAACTCAAAATGTTAGCATCGTGAAATTCTGTTAAATAAACCTATTCAGAGCCTCTATTTAGTATATGTATTCCTTTATTGGCTGATTGAGTGTGTGTGAAGGAGTATGTGTGATTATGTGGACAGGTTAGTGTAGGGTGTGGGAGAGGTGTGATATATGACTTATTCGTGAGGATGGCATCAATGTCTAGTCAGTGGTGGGATGTTTATTGTCGGCATATCTTATTTTATATATTAATATATAATTTTTTAAGGGGACAAAAATGAAGGGAACCCCCCCCGTTAAGGAATCAAAATTGAAGGGAACCCTGTTTTTACAAATCTGAAAGCTTTAGTCCTTTTTTTTTTTTACTCCTTAAATATTTAACCCATCGTAGACAGGTACGTTGGATATTTGGGCGGCTGTGGGAGGAGGTCGCAGATTTGACCCCCACAGGTGATGAAAGTTAAACAGGATATCGGCGACAGCAGTGTTATACCGGAAACAGACGCACCTGGTATCCAGGGGTCATAAACAGGATGTTGACTGAACTTGCAGGTGGTGGCTGAGCCCGATAAAAGACACACAGATGCCCTCGAAAAAGCCAGAGAGATACCAGATGCCCTCAGAGAGACATACCACCCAGGCCTGGGAAAGCATGGGGCCAGTTCCCCTGTTGGGAACAGTCTGTTGGCTCTCGTTACATCTCTCTCCACCATGACACAATGTATCTTATGAAATAAAAATATATCCTCATATTTTTATAAACAAGTTTTGAGTCTTCCTTTTTTTCCAAGTTCAGGATTTTCCTCCCATGGACCAAGATGGCTATACAACACAGCTAGTATTGTTATAATATACTGTCACTGGAGGTCATTTCCAGGCCAACACCTGGGCAGAAGTGGAAGTCACCTGGGGACCTTAGGAAAGATGCATATGCGTGGGTGTCCAAAAACAGGATGTTGAACACACCAACATGGGTGTTCAAAACCCTATAAAGCTCAGAGCCGAGAACAGGGAGACAGAGAAACTCAGGACTCAGAATATAGAGCGGAGCGACAGCCAGAGAAGGCAGACCGCCTAGGCTGGTCCCGGAAGGCACGAGACCGAGTTCCCTGTTGGGAACACTCATTATCTCTCTCCCACTCTTCATTCTCCAGCCGACAAAACGTATCTTATGAAATAAAAATATATCCAGATATTTTTATAAACAAGTTTTTCAAGTCCTCCTTTTGTTGGGCAGTGATTACTAAAAAAAAAAAGTCTGAATTCTCATAAACATGCATGAACACTGTCCAGCATAAACTTACATTGTGAATTGAACACCCACTAAAGGGTTGCCCATGCCTGTTTTAACATATACACCTTCAAAATTGACAGAATTTGGACCTAAGTTTTCTGATTATAAAAATCAGAAAACTTAGGTCCAAATTCATAACTTTTCAATGTTCAATCTTGTTTCAATATCTTTGGTGCAAATTCTGTCAATTTTGAAGCTGTATAATGATGCTAAAATGAACTTTTTTAAATGTATCGGATACTTCTGGCACTCACTGTACGGGTATTCTTTTCAGACGACAGCAGTATCTAAAGACTGACGCAGAGAAAGAAAAGGCGAGACAATAACTTACCCAAAAGGTGAATCTCGTCAATCACCAATAATGCAACTTCTTTGACATAACTTCGGGTTTGCCAGCTTCGACTGACACCATCCCATTTTTCCGGTGTTGTCACAATCAAATCTGCACTGGCAATGGCTTTCACATCAGGTGTGAAGTCTCCAGTCAGTTCAACAACTCTAAAATCAGAATAGAAACAAATAAATAATCAAATTAACTCTTAGTTTCATAGAAAGAAATTTGGATATCAATAACAAGAATAACTACTGATCAAAGTTACCTCCCTTTCCCTTTCAAGTTTTTGACCTTTTTTTTTTTTTACATAATAGGTGTAACAAACGTGGTTTCCACTACAGAAGAGCTGCTCCCATCAGTGTATGACATTGAGATTTAAAGAAGGGTTATTATTTTAATTGTACCTTTTTACAAAAACAAAAATCTGTTTAATAGTTTTTCATATTTTTTAACCTCTCAGTGTCAAAGGGTAACTCAGGAGGAAAAGAAATAGGAGTCAAAACATCAACAGAAAATACCTAAAAATAGAAATCAGTTTCATAAACGAGCATGGGTGAATTCAAAATAGCCAAAGTTCAAAATATACAGACTGAACAAGATGAATTAATTTAGCCTTTAGAAACTATAAACAACCACACTATAAATAAGACTGACAGAGTGGAGGCAAAACAGAGTGTCCCACATATACGGATTGAGTAGTCACCTCCGAAGCCGCCTCAGCACCCACTCTCAATCTCTCAATTTTATGGGAATATCTGCATTTGACAAAAATTTCTGTAGAATTACAAACAGTATATTCCTTTACAAGAAAAATCTTCTCCGTCTAGATCCTACGTTACATTCCATGCCAATTCTTTCCAGACACTCACCTCCTTCTTCCAAAAGTCCGGATACGTTGTGCGCCCTGACACCGTCCACAATAAGGAGCGACGAAACCAACTGTCGTTGAACGTTTGTCGCCAAAGATGATAACGTTACTTTGTTGTTTTGGGGGTTTTTTTTTGGTTTTTTTTAAAGTCAAAATTATTTCTCTTCTATGTATAAAATAAAGAAACTTGTCTTTCAGATTTTATTTAAATTTAAATACCGATTAATTGATACTTTTTCTTCATCAAAAAGTTTAATATTAAAAATATTAATCAGTAAACCATTTAAAATTAATTGAGTGAAAGAATTTGCTATGATATGAATCTATATAAATTCAATTTATGATTTTCCTGCAAACTAGCTTGATTATATGACCTAATACTCTACAGCCAGCTCGGGCATCTGCACTAAACGATGGTGTCTCTCAAACATGCACTCCTATTTAGATATTACACTGTAATATGTATTTCAGTACAGGTAGCCACACTGTCGGGATTACACCCCCCCCCCAAAAAAAACGGGGCAGCAGTCCTCTACAGCTAGCATGGCACCCGCATAGGCAGCTCAGGCACCTGCCAGGAAAAGGAAACTCCTGTCAAACCTACGACCTAGGGAAAAATCTGCTATCCGTGCCACTACGGTGGACCCTAGCGTGCAAACCCGAAGTTTAAAGGGTGGGGTCAGCTGCGTACACATTGCCCTTCACCTTAAAACACCATTGCACAGACTACAGATTTCCCACATTCTGGCCCCGCTTACCTAGGACCTGAACAAAGACACAGAAAACCTGTCCCGAATCTCTGTCCGCGGAGCCCATTCATATGACCTAATAATAAATGTTGTAATGTCTACAGACACCTTACAAGGTTATGATGATTAACAATAAAACCTTTTGCAAAAGTAACTTGTATTTCTTTTAGTTGTGTTTACAATGTCTCATTTTACTAATGACGTTTGGATATTTTCTCTTAGTTATTTTATAAAGCATTTTTATTATATTCTAAAGTATTAAAGAAATTATGGATCATGTTCAGATCAGGCACCCTAAACTTTGTTGAATCGAAAAGGGACACATTTTTCTTTGTCACTGAAACGTCAGCAGTGTTACCGAGATAAACAAAGTCCCTGTGTTGACATCGAAGAAGAAACTATTGTGAACTGGTGTCGCTAGTCTGTCTCTGAAATGTTCAAAATTACTGACATTCGATAAAAAATAGGTTGTTTTTTTTTCAAAACTAACAAATTTTTCAAAGTTACTAAGGTACTTCCTTCCAAAAATTTTAAAACTATTTTTTGTGCTTTCAATCCAACTCATAATTTTGGCTTTTATTCGATAAAAAATAGGTTGTTTTGTTTTCTAAAACTAACAAACTTTTGAAGTTACTAAGATACTTTCTTCCAAAAAACTTTAAGAATATTTTGTGCCTGATCTGAACAAGATCCACAAACGAGTTACCTCCCTTGTATCACAAAGCTGCAATTTTGAAATAGCCTTCATGATTTTTAGTAACTTTGACATAAAGACAAAATTTACTTAACTTAAAATATAACTGGAATTTAAGGGGGTTTTTTTTGTTTTTTTCTTTCTTTTGTTTAACGGCACATCACCCTTGGTGGGTCATTTAGTGCTGGATCCAGTATTAAGAACATTTAGATTGCCTTGAGACCAGCATTAACAAATATTAAACCAAGATTTGATTTGTTGTGCAAAAATAAACAAGCCCATCCTTCTCACTAGAGGTATTTTTTCTGTTTGTAATAAATTTATATTTAAAAAATTGAGAAATGTTAGTTTTTATTGTTTTCGTAAAAAAAGAAATGACGAAGGCTGTGATGAATTTCAACACTTTTTTGCCTGAGGGAGAAAAGATTTTCTTTTATATTTTTATATTAATGCTAATTTTGAATAATTTTGAATTTTATTGTTTTTAGATGATTTTTTTCTATCCTTTTAAGAAAAGATTTTTTTGTATATTCTTTGTATTATTTTTTAAAACTTGTATATTTTATATTAACAACGTTGATTTTGAATTTGATTTTTTAAAACTCAATAGCTGCTGGGCGGCGGTGAGTCGCAACAATTTACTTTAAAAAAACAGGGGTCGCATTTCAAGAAGTTTGGGAAGGCCTGAACTAAAGTACTAAAATTTGAAAAGACTATATGAATCTTATTCACTATAAATTACAAGAGTTAAAGAATTTAGCTTCTTTTATTTTATTTTTTTTAAAAATGATAATCAGTGTTGGGTGCCATGTTACTATGTATTTTTCAACACTGTTTGATCTGGCTAAGATCAAACAGTGTTGAGTCTTCAGAAGACAACTTTCATGGTTACCAGTGCAGCTGAGAAAAGGACTGGATGAAACCCGCTGGAACAACAAGGCAAATACGATGTATAGAAAAATATCTCTTGTTCATTCGTTGTGTTGACTGAGAGACGGGTCCCCTTATTTTTAAAACACAAAATGCTGCTCGAGTGAGCAATAGGAAAAATGCGTGGATGACAAGCTTTGTTCGTGTGGATCTGTCACTTTCTGTATCTCCTCCTTTTCCTTCCCTGGTCTCATCTGCTCAAAGTGCATTCCCCTTTGTCCAGTTAATCACACCAATCAGAAGCTGCGATATAAACCAGGACATCCTGTTACCATCATCCAACCTATCAGAGTCCGCGACAGACTCTTCAGACTCTAGGACATCCCGTTACCATCTATCTTTATCTTGTAACATCAGCTCATAAAGTCTTCAGGGTTGAAATTGAAATCTTCAAAAGTCTAACATCTACATGGTTATTTTCTATAGTTTTAAGAAGGGTCATTAATATTCAAATGGTTCTTCGGATGATTGAACTCCAATTGGATTGGCCGAAACATTGTGTTTACAACACAAATAACAAGAAGGAGTTCAATCGTCCGAAGAACCATTTGTCTATATGGTTATTTTCAATTCTTAACAGAATCAGGGTCAATAGGAATTCAGCAGAAATAAGAAAAATAGAGAATGTAATAAAGAAAAAGACTTACTTTTTTCCAAGTCTTTGCTCCAAACGCACTCTCCAATCAATCATTCTTTCTCGAACTAAAGCTTTTAATGGAGCAATGTACACTGCCTAAAAATATGGAGAAAATCAAGAATGAATAGATGCTTCATGTACAGAAAGAAAGAGTTGACAATATAAGCTTGATTGAAGTTGCGAACGAATTTGTTGAAAGAGTAGAAAGAAGATTTTTGGACAAGTTATGAACAGAGATTTCAATAAGAATATAAATGTAGCGTATAAAGGCACGCAAGCATAGGTCACAGAAGAACAATTTAAAGAAGAGAGCAATCTTTGCGTTTTATGGTCAGGTCAAATCCTTTCATTTTTGAATCGCTAATTTTTTAATTGAAGTGTCTTTGCTCGAGTGAATTGCACAGAAAAAGTAAAACTAAAAGAAATTGCTGTAAATGAATATAAAAAACTCAGTTATAATTTTTCAGTCAATATGATTAAGAAAAGAAAAAGTCTGTGGATGACTTGAGAAATACATTGATTTCTGGCAGATTTTGAAGCTCTATTTTAAAAAATTCCCTAAACAGCCTTTTCCACTTCACTCGCAGACCGCCACCCCCCATATGAATTTTGTTCCGACAGGACTGTATTAGAATCAAATTCATGAGAAAATCAAGCAATAAAATATTTTTCCTGGAATTTATGCTTAATTATGCTTTCTAGAAGACAAATTCAAACTTAGAAACAATTTGTCAATTATTCAAAAAAATACAGTTTGTAAACCATGTTTCTTTTTGCAAAAACAGTAGAAATTTTTCAAACAGAAATGAATGATTAATTTTCTATCCTGCAGCATTTGTCGTGAAAAATAAAATAAAACGATTCTAGGGTATTCTTTATAATGAAACAATTTGGTTGAATAATTAACTATTTGTTAATTCAAATAATTATTTATTTTATATAATTAATTGTTAATTCAAGTCACCTCAAATACTTTTAACTAATTACAAACAAGTAAAAACGTACAAATGATTGACAGGTTAGATAAGATTTACTCGGACTAATATCCACATTGTCATAACCTCTGGACAACAGGAGTTGGCTTGTGCTATTTTTAGATACTTCCTACTTGTCTAGACAGTTGAGCTTGGTGTCAACTGCAGCGTCTCAGATTTGCTGCATTTTTAGGTAAAATCCCTAGTCAGAGTCAACTTGTGGACAAGCCTGGTCGCACCTATTTGGCGTCTCCTAAATCAGGCCATATCTAAAGATCAGCTAAATCTTCTAAATGCTAACCACACTATTCTATTTTCCCTCCCTATTGTCTCAACTACTAACCAGTACTAAAGCTACTAACTAAAGCTAATACTTAAGAAGAAACAGATGAACTGGAAAAAAATGGACTAATCACCTTGTGTTTCTACTAAGAAAAAAACAGTAGGTTGTCTTTTATACAGGGTGTCCCTAAAGTCTGGACACATAGGCAAAATGCATATTTTCAATAAAAACATTTTATTTAATTGAAATATTAATAAATAACATATTCAATGTGTTTTCCACCATTTGTGATGCAAAGTTCAATGCCCTTTGCGAGATTCACATATTTAGTTATAAATAGTAATATTTCCTATGTGTCCAGACTTTAGGGACACCCTGTATATTTTGATTGACTTTGTGACATCCTTTGAAGCCCAAGTCAACACACTCATCTTAGTTGATATAGTAACAATGTTTCAGCGATTGTACCCTTCTTCAGGTGCCTATCATAGTCAGTAAATTCCTGAGAATTTTGAACCGAACCATTTATTCAATCTATGGGGATAGATTGTTCTCATTCAGCTAATTAGATGCATGAAGATAAAAAAAGAAGGGTTTTTTGAGTTTACCTTGGCATTTGGATAATTCTGGAAAACTCTAAAAATGGCCATTTCTGCAGCCACCGTTTTGCCTGATCCTGTCGGGGCCCCCAAAAGAATGTTGCAGTCTGAGTGGTACACAGCATGAAAGATTTGAGTTTGGACTGGATTGAAATGGGTGAAGGAGTACAAATCTTCCAGAGCTTTATTTTTTAAAGCAGTCTTTGGTAATGGTTGTAAATCCAAGAGGGCTGAAGAAAAAAAAAAAAAAAAA
>VCCN01004649.1:3673177-3683247 GCA_006491835.1 Architeuthis dux
AATGATTTTTTTTATTTTATTTTTTTTTTTTTTAAGTAATTTTGGGAATAGAAAAAATTATGCTTATGCTCTATAGAAACATGTTAATTAAAGACCATGTTAAAAATATAAACGAAAACTTGATAACAATAATCTTTTGTATCTCACTTGAGGTTATTATACACTGATTTACTTTGACTAGTGTCCAAATCTTGGCTGTTGTAACCTCACACCTTCTTCAGGTGTTTGTCGTAGTTGGTAACCTGGGAATATTGAACCGAACCCTTTATTCAATTCACGGTGGTAGGTTGTTCAGATTCCAATGTCCATGGCTAGAGAACAATCTACCACCTTGGATCGAATAAAGGGTTCGGTTCAAAATTCACAGAAGGTTAACCCCTGAAGAAGGTCTGAGGATACAACAGCCAAAATGTTGACTATAACAACCACGATAAGGACACTAATGAAAGTAAATCCATGTATAATAACCTCAATGGTGGTTTACTTTGACTAATAAACTTATTTTTGAGCCGAGTTATAACATTTCAAGGTTTGTGGTTCAAAACGCCATTTATTCTGTTCCAACCTGATATTTATAAATATCTTGGCACTATTATTCACATAATTGTTTTTGTTTTCATTATATTATTGGAAGACACTGTTCTCTGATGATCTTCAGATTGTAACCAATTATTGGTCGATAATGGTTATAGAATGCATAGACAGATGAGAACAGGAACAACAATTATGTAGATAATATTCCAGATAAATCGATAAGGGTTAATTAATTTTTGATTGCATCAGAGAAAAATACTACTGTTATGAACGCAGCCAATTACATTGTGTAATTACAGATATCAAAACACTTGTATTAAATTCTCTTGTCTGGTTAAATGTCCCCAACTTATACACTTACTTACTCAGACTGGTATCCTCATCTTGGTTGTTTATAGTGATTATAACAACCAAGTTGAGGATATTAGTCCCAGTAAATATGTGTATGATAATTCAAGATCTCAGAAATTCAGTGAAAAATTTTCCTCAAGTTAATATTCTCTTTCCAGGCATAATTTTGTTTTTCACATTCATTATAGAAGCAATTCTAATACATTCAGAAATGGTTTTGAATTGTGATTTTAAAACATTTACTGTGTATGCTGGCGTACAAGTCAATCCATAAACTAAGGTTTAATTCAAGTCTAGCCCAATATTCGCCGGATCAGTTGACTCTCCAAAATAAGGCAGCACTGCATCCATGGGACTGTCAAGTTCATAAGGTCTAAATTTAACCGAATCAGTTTTTGATTGTTTGCTACAATTTATTTGTGATATGCCCTAAAATAGTGTGTCTTGACCCTGCTGTCTTTTGTTGTGGTGTTCATCAGCTTTTATTTCCACACTCATGTCTCATTTCCCACTTGACTGAACTATATTTGTTACTACATGTTTGATACTACATGTTTGATTTTGTTCTGTGATATTTATATGTACAAAGTTAATCTTCAGTAAATGCTTTCATTCCATTCTAACAAACACTAATTTCTTTTTACAGCAATTCCTCACAAATCAATTTCTGCCTCATCATTTTTCATACCTTTTTTTTACACTGTGCAACATAATATAATTTTTCTTTGTTCCTGGGTAATATGTGTTATTTTCTAATTGATTATGGCTAAAGAAATATAGAAAATGTTGATTATTCCCTGCAAGCTTTGATTTTGTGATAATTTGAAATCTACTTATTTCTAATTGGACAACGGGCGAATTTGTACGTTTTTAATCACATTAAGTAATAGAAACAACTATGTATGAATATCACTGTCTTGGTCACAAAAGTAAAGTTTCAAGGGAATAATAGCCATTTTCTATACTTTTCACACATAAACAATTAGAAAATAACACTCACTATCCAGAAATGAAAATCGTGTTGCATAGTGTTATCATTATTATTATTTTTGTCATTTCTAGAATATATCTTCTACCTCTGTACTCATACAGCCTCAAGGGCCTGTACTTTTCCTTTCATGCTTATTGCATATATATAAGTTATGTTCACATTGTGAAAGCAACTATGGCTATGATGTAATCAGCCAGAAATCTCATTTGAATGCGAATCGGTCATTACTCAATTGGCATCTTAAGGCAATTTAAGTCTTTCCCTGTTTAACTCGTATATTCATAGACCGTTTGTAACCGCTGTGGAACTCTTCAATGAATAGGATTTTTAAAAAATGGAACTCTTTTGTGAATTGAATTGAAGAAAAATTGGAAAAAAATTCTCAAAAAGTGCAAGGGAAGTAACATTAATCAGAAGGTACTCCCCTTGAATTAGTATTTGAATGCCCTAATATAAATTTAAGTGTTAAAGACCACACAACTCTTAAGATTAAGGAGATTAATTTTCCCATGTCCATTTAAAATCATCTTAATACGATCAAGCTTTGGAGACACTTCTTAAAATTATATTTCTATTTATTTTTTCAAATTAGTATTTCCATTGCATAGCTTGCTATTAAATCTTTTAAATTTCTATTAAACTACTCTCACAAAATACAATTTTCAATTATTTGCAAACAGGGTATCTTAAAAGCAGCTTCAGATATTTTAGAATTGTATGTAAGAATTTAAAATTGAGCTGCTACTTTTCAGATACCCTGTAGATTTTGTGTTGAGTACCCCCTCTCCACCCTTTTCACAGCTAAACTGTGTTTTTCCTACAAAGTACTAACGGTTAACTTTGTAGGCGACCTCGTTCACCGAGCAAAAAGTTATTCCTGCCACTACAGGCAACTGCGATCGCTGAACGATAGTGTTTGAATTTTGCGGTTGTCCTTTCAATTTCAGTCATACATGCACATCTGCATTGTGTGGCAGTGACTGTGTTAAAAATCTACTGAGCTACTAAAATAAAAAAAACATTTTTTATATCTTATATATGATTGTCTATACAATCTTTTTTAAAAGATAATCATTGTGTCTAAGCTAGGATTAAAATTAAACAAGCTAAATATAATTTGAATTTTCATTCTGCTGTAATACTCAAAATTGTGTCTAACATTTGGTGATAGTACCAAAATCTTTTATTACAGCTGTTCCATATCAATGCATATTGGTATCTACAGTATCACCTATAAATAAGTACACCCCCTACCACTTTTTAATAGAAAGTTAATTGTCTTCTAAACCAAATATAGCAGGATTTTATTATTTCTAGTGGAACATTAAACGGATATTATCAGGTAGTATTTATGACCAAACTCTACAGCATTGAAACTCTGTTGCCAAAAATATTTTTTCGTAGTGTTGTACTCCTCTTTGGATGGCAACATGTTCATCTTTTTGGCAACAGAGTTTCGTAAATAATACATGATAATATCTCTTTTTATTGTGTAATTTTCCACTAGAAATAATAAAAATCCTGGTATATTTGGTTTAGAAGACAATTAACTTTTTATAAAATAGTGGTAGATGTGTACTTATTTATAGGTAATACTGTATATAGGTATTGTTGTATAATACCTGGATTCTTCTCCTTTTTAGTAAAATCAATATTCATGCTCTTAATTTTTAAAAAATATACATTGGGCTTATAATCTTGAATCGAATTAATCTTCTTTTCTTCCATTTAAAAATTTCTTTTAACAGGAACGATCTTCTTGCTCATTAAAGCATTCTTAACCTTTAGCACTCTGTAGGTGACTGCACCGAGCAAAAAGGTTGTTCTGCCACTGCAGGCGACTCTGATCGCCGAACGCTTGTGTGTTTGAATTTCACGGTTGTGTTGTCATATCAATTTCATGTCAATTCATACATGAACAGACACACAAGTTACAGACTTTCAAGTGCACAAAATCTTGGCACCCTTGAAAAAGAATGCAGAGTGCTAAAGGTTAAATAGAATCCTGAGTTTATCCAGATTCTTGAAAAATAAACTTAATTTGATTCTGAATCCTATACTCTGAATTTTCTATAGCAGGAATTTTAATTTCCAGTATGTATATAGGATAGTATCTATCCAATTTTTTTACGTGAAATTTATTTAAACATTAACTTGTGACAAATATTTGGTTTGGTCCTTGGTTTAAATGAATTATAATTGTATGTTGTTTACACACAACTTTATCTATTTAATTATTTTTTTTTAATAATATTAACTATGAAAGAAAACAAACTTCATGAAACTAGGATCTCATCACAGAATTGTTTCATGCTAAATTATTTGGTTCCATGAACTAATGCTTGTAATATTTTTATATTTAATTTTATCACCTACAGTACATTTTCATCTTATTTTTTTAATAAATATTTATTCATTAATCATATCGGCAGTGATGATTAGATTCTGGTGGCAGTTCAGTGTCCTCTAAGAATCTACAACCCTGAAAAAACATAAAACAACAAATATACTTATGTATATAAGTCTTTTACCACAGCTCAGCTGACAAAACACATCGAAGTTCAATATGACTCACCCATTGTTTTAAGCTTTAGCAATCTGTAGGTGACTTCATTAGCAGAACAAAAATGTTTTTCCTGACATTGCACGCGACTCCGATCGATAGTGTTTGAATTTTGCACTTGTGTTGTCATGTCAATTGCAGTTGTGCATGAGCAGACACAAAAGTTACAGGCTTTCAAAATTACTAAGTGGACAAAATCTTGGCACCCTTGAAAAAGAATTTAGAGTGCTAAAAGGTTTAAGACCAAGGACTGTCTGAAATCACATCTGCAATTGTTTGAGTGTGTTTCTATGCACACTTTGAAAAAAATTCAAACTCACCATTGATTTTTTTCTTGATATCAAACATTGTTAATTGTATGTGGTTAGTTTGGACTAATTTTCTCGTTGTTGTTGTTTGTTTTTTTTGGGGTTTTTTTGGTTTTTTTGCAATGTTTTATCCGAAGGAATTAGTCCAAACCAACCACATACAATGACTAAAGCACTCGTCTAACAAAATTCAGAGAGAACTATCATACATTATTTCCAGCCTTCAAGGAATTAATGAAAACTGAGAATGTGTTTATTTTAATGACTATTTTTTTTGTTTGAAGTTGTTAAGGATTTAACGAATGAAGGAATAATTCTGTTATCAATATGAATTTTAGATTGTTTTTATAATATTGCAGTATAAACTATATTATAAAAATAATAATATAAGCTTAAGACTGCTAAAATAAAATAATCATGTAAGAACTTTGTTAAAAAAAGAATTTGCACTATTTTTTTTTTTATTTTTTTTTTTTTGTAAGGAATTTTTTTTAATGAAGTTAGTACTGTTTTATGCTTGCATTATTGTTTTTATCTAGGTCATATTTTATAGTAGATCTTCTGTGATATTTGATATGTAAATTGTCTTTTTTGATGAATTCATTTTAAAAGAATTATTCATTTACAGTCATTCTCCGAATCATTTATATTCATTGAGAAACACTTAATTATAATTATTTGACCAATTTTAATAACATTTGTTGATGGGGAGGCTGGAAATAATGACCTTAGTACAACAATGAACGGTCAAATGTTTTAAGAGAAAAAAAAATGAACACAAGCGCCCAGATCTCTAATATTATTCTAAAATATGTGTTTGGTACCAAACTGCCGATTAGGGAAGAATGTTAGATCTTGTTGAGTATCAGTTTCTTATATCCGACAGCATATGATAATTATAAAGACAATTATTAATTAATAATTAATTGAGAACCCATATCGGCCCGGAATCGGTGTTAGAGATTATTAAACGGGCGGCCTAGAACACATAAATGAATAAAGAAATGAGCGCTGTGTGGAGATCGAACTCACGTTCCTGCTCTATACCAACTGAGCTAACGGCTTGTATAGAGCAGGACCGCGTATAGGTTGCTTCCAAGGTGGACCCGGGTTCGATCCCCGCACATCGCTCGTTTCTTTATTCATTTATGTGATCTAGGTCGCCTGTTTAGTAATCTCTAACACCGATTCCGGGCGGATATGGGTTCTCAATTAATTAATAATTAATAATTGTCTTTATAATTATCATATTCTGTCGGATATAAGTATTTGTTCATGAAATTGATACTCTGAACACTTTTAGTGCTTTCTACGAAAATCTTTCTTTGGTCACAACTGCTAAATACGAAGATCTTCTTTTACTAGCAATACTTTACTTCCTGTACTTTTCTGATGTAACTAATATGACCCAGTTTACCATCTTAACGGTGGTCTCAAGGAAATGGGTAGCACAATAGAGAGAATAACTGTAAAAACGAGTATCACTGAAAGTGTTAAAACGTATTAAATGAAGCATAGCTGTGGCTAAAGAATTAAATACATATTTTGATATTAGTCTCACTTAACCAAAGTATTATTTTAAATAATGTTATGCTAACAGGTATTGCACATACCCTGGCATTAAAGATGCACCTTTTTCTTTTTTCTTTTTTTTTTCTTTTTTTTTTGCAATTATTTAAAAAAAAATGTTATTCATGACCATTTAGATGTGTTTCTTAGAAAAATGCAGAATTAGTTTGGTTATTTTAGGCTAAAAAGTACATCTTCAATGCCAGTAAATATGCTGTATATTATGTGTGTATTAATACATGTGTTCAGCGATAAAGTGAAAAGTTGGTATGCCACCAAATTTATTTTTTATCTTAATTTTATGTGTGTAGTCCACAAACTCTGTCCTCTGTTTGGGCACCTTGTTGTGGTGTAATGGTAAAAACATTAGTAAAAAAAATATAGGAGTAGTTTCATTTTAGTGCATTTTAGCTCTGTCGTTACTTATAAAGGATTATAGTTTCACCAGTTCAAACTTTAAAATCTACCTTAAAATCAAAAACCTTTTCACAATCCTAAAACTTAAAAAAAAACTTAAGTGAAAATGTAATATATAACCTTTATATAGCACTTGGATTATTTAATCCAAGATTGTGATTTGTTATTGCTTTGCAAATATTTATTTGAACAGCTAATAAATATTGCAAGTTTATATTTCTTTTGTATTTATATTTTACTGTCACAGATTAATTCAAAGAACAGAAAAGCCATTATTATTACTAGATCTCTTCTCAGAATATATACAAGGATACTTTATTCTGTCATCTAAATCAGCCGTTCTTAATGGGGGACATATGGGCCCCCCTTGGGGACCCTGGCTCATTCGACTGAAATAATAATAATAATTTCTGTCTGTCTGTTTATGTTGTATCCCTTTTTGACAGGGGGCCCTTGGCAACAAAACTGTTGAGAATGGCTGATCTAAATGATCCACCCCTTTCTTTGAATAAACAAAAGATATGTATATACCAAATCATGTTTTTCCATCACTGGTTAACTTCATATTTAGTAATTCACAGGAGCTACAGAATCTCTTTTTTTTTTTTTTTTTTTTTTTTTAACATATCTTGCATAAAGCAATTTGATAATGGCCTTCATGTTTGGGCATTTGTTAAATGGGCAAGTCTTCTGCTTGCCTTTTCTTTTTCTTTTTTTTTTTTAATGAGCTATAAAATTTGATGTAGTTTACCTTTGAAATGAATAAGAAACATTTTTTTTAAATTTTTTTTTTTACATTTTCAAAGGTTCTTGTGTTTCGATTAGAACAACATCTACATAGCAATATACAATCCATGTTGTCTTTATTTTTATTATGTTTCCCTGTTTAGTCGGTATGTGTATCAATTTCTTTTATGTTAGCTGCAACCTTCTCATATTTATTTATTTATAGATTATATCATTTTTTAAATATATTTTTGTATTTTGTTACATTTAAAATTTTAATCTTATAAAATCATAAAAAGATATTTCCATGTAATATTTTTTACTCGTATGCTCAATGCAATGAATTCACTTAAATTTGATTAGATATTTTTTTCAATTTTTATTTATTTATTTTAGATTTTTAGTTTATGGCAACATTTCTAGTATATCTAAAATATGGTGGCATATAAATTATATTTTAAAACATTTTTGTAAACTAAAACCATATTACTTTGATATTATTTTTCCTTTTATGGGATTTTTGTTATTGTTTTTTTTATTTTTTGTGCTATTTTTACTTTTGTGGGCTTTATTTAAAATGTTATACATGTATTTATTTTGTGGGTTTTTTTTTTTTTACTTTATGTTGCATTTTTATTTGTAGAACTTGTCCAGTTTTATACATAACACCTTAGAACAAGTTATCACAATGGTTCCCAAACGTTTTCCTCTCTGTCTCATTCTCTCTTACCTTGCGGGGAGCCACTGTGCACACTTTGGGAATTACTGAGTTATGACTTATTCTCCCTTATATATATAATAAACGTTTTCCTATTGTTCATTTATACGCCAACTAAATTACTTCAGTATTTTAAGAACATTATATACTTCTTGTGCTGTTTTATTGCATTGTTAAAAATTGTCTTTTATGAATGGACAATTTTGTCTGTTTATTCTGTTTGTATTTTGATTTCTTGTGCAACAGATTAAAATCTTTAGTTACCTTTTCATGTCTTCCAGAAATAAGTGGAATTGTTTCCTCTCATTTTAAAACATTTCAATTTACTTTTACCTTTTGCTTTAAAAATCAGTAACATTACAAAATAAGGTCATTATTTTATTTTTATTTAAAAAAAAAATCTTTTCTCCAAAGATCCTCGCAGAAAAAAAATAACTAATCAAACTAGTGTTGTAGTAGCATACACTGATTTACTTGTCTTCATCTTGGTTGTTATAGTCACAATGTTTCTGACGTTTTACTCTATGGGCTTCTTCAGGTTGTCTATTTATGTTTAGTAATCCACTTGGAATTTTGAACTGAACTTTTTATTCATTCCAAGGAGGTTGATTGTTCTCATGCTAAAGAACATTTTGTACCAGTCAATTCTACCTACTTAATTCATCCTTGTGATGTCGCTTGTCTACCTCTTCCACTGAACTAGTATGTGACTTTTTTAACTATTTGTGAGTTCAATCCCCATGTCAGGTAGTGCAAAAAAAAAGTCATATACTCTGGTTCAGTGGACGAGATAGACAAGCAACATCACAAGGTAGAATTAACTGGTACAAAACATCCTTTAGCATGGGAACAATCTATCCTTATGGATTGAATTAAAGGTTCAGTTTGAAATTCCCAGAAGGTTACCAACTACGACCGACACCTGAAGAAGGCCATAGGGTAAAATGTCTGAAACGTTGTGACTGTACCAACCAAGATTGTAAATCAGTGTTTAATAATGATAATTTCTCATCTCGAAAAATTAAAACAAGAATTTCTTGGTTTTAATTGTTGATTTTAATTTGAGTTTGCATGGTTAGAGGATTTTTTTTCTGTTGTACAAATCCCCTTTTTTTTTTTTTCTTTTTTTTTTTTAATAGGTAGGCCTTTGCAATTTGTTATCAAGAAAATTCTCAATACATTTTCAGATTTTGTAATGAGATATAAACTCATAAATAATACCCTTAAGTATTCCAAACAAATATTTTTTAAATCCAGTAAAAATACTCAATCGGACAAGCTCCACATATTTCTGGATATTAAAATATAATCTATAAGAATTGAGTAGAACTTCTCGCACTTTTTCTTTCTGTTTAAATATCTGCTTCAATGTTGTTATAATTTTTCTTAGTCCTTTCAAGACTAACCTATTATGGTGCTTGATGCCTGAATTAAAATGTCTCAGTAGACTTCAAAGAGATCTACGAGACATATATATCCCAGCAGTCATAGAAACCTTGGGATATATATGTCCCTGGAGTTTTGAAAGGGTTAAACCAGAAATCTACTTACGTTTTCAATCATTACGGTTATAGTATAAAGCCAGGAAAGTGTTTTAATCCAATTTGAAAATGCTTTTGGTCTATTTTATTGAAAAAATGTACATATATATTCTTTTTAGTGTTAAAATAAGTATTGTTAGGTAGACTCTTTGATGGGGAATAATTATATTTTCGTACTCAAAAAGTACACTTGATACCTATAGCTTTTGAAATCTGTGGTGTAGGTTTGTCTTGTATAAAAAGCTACCTACATATTTGTCTTATATTGGAAGCAAACATTAAAGTTTCAATCAACAATAAATCATCTTAGTATCAGCAAGGTATTTGTACTATCCAGGGCTCGAAATTAATG
>VCCN01004649.1:3690838-3702811 GCA_006491835.1 Architeuthis dux
GCAAACATCAATCCTGGCGTGATCAAAGTTAATTTTGGATGATAAAAATAGGCATTTAAAACAGTCTAAAACCTGTTTAATGTACGCAACAGTAATTCTTTTTTATGACTAACTATAAGATAATTAATTCAAGTATCCTAATTTTAAGTTTTTTTTTCAAGTCTCAACTCAACTCCAGCTGTTTTAAAGGTTGATCGAACATAAAGTCTTAAGACAAAATGTCATGTAAGAAAAGTTACCACTGATATTGTGCAGTATGAAAAGAAAAAGTCATAGAAAGAAGCTTATTTTATTAAAAATATAACTTATTTATTACAAAATAAAGTTGAATATTAATTTATTAAAAAAAAATAGGAAAAAAGTATTGACAAATCTGGCCTTTTTAAAAAAGCATTTGGCCATGAACTTTTGGTTTGGCCATATTTAAATGTTGGCCATTTTGACTTTGTTGCTGTAGTAATTTTAATAAATTCCTTTTTTCTTTATGTGCTGAGTATTTGCATTTGGTGATTTTTGCAAGTTTTAGGCCAGAAATGTCTCCAAATATCTAGCAACTGCTTCCCCCTTCCTCACTGTAGGCTACATCTAAAGGAGAAAGAGAGACAGTTTCTTTTCAGCATTCCTTTGAGCGGTATTCTTTGTTGCTATGGAAACAGCATATCTCATTTTTATTATCCACACTTTTATTAGCTCTATTAATGTATTTCATGTGGAACATTCCATTATGAATTTTAGGATATGTCAGCAGTCGAACATGACAGACAACCAAATATATTAATTTATATATTTGGCTTTTATATAAGATAGATAGTTCCTGACAAAAGTTTGGTGATAGATTCCTGGATCCTCAAAAAAACTGGATCTCTCCAACTGACAAAGATGAAATAAAAATACTCGATTTTTCTCTACCTTTCTTGGAGCAAATTAAAAAAATAAGCAAACTGCCTTGATGAACATGAAAATATATATTGAGTGAGCCTCAACCCGAATTCGTACTGGCTGACATCAAAAGCTTAATTCAATAAATCTGATACGTAATTTGAAACTAAAAATGAATTATTATTTAAGCAAAATATATGAAGAGATGTTTCAACTAATTTTACTTTAAAAAATTAGTAACTATGTGATTACTCGTGTACATCGATTCAGTTTGCTTGTCGTGTTTTTAATTTGCTCGGCAAAAGGTATAGAATATGGAAACTGGAATTAATTTTTTTAAATGAAATTGAAAAAAAAAATAAACAATTTGTTTAGTAAATTTTTTTTATTAAATTCTAATTTGGAGTTAAAATTTCAATAGGTAAAAAAGTTTTTTGAAAATTTGGGAGGGAGAAAGTGTGTCACCATGAGGCAAAATATTGCAATTCAACGACTCGCTAAGAAATGAAGATAGGATTAATACATCGATAAAAGGGAGAAGAAAAAATAGCGAACAACAAGTTTATGTAAAATACCCAGAGGGTTACACACCCAGCAAATAGAATTCATTTGTTCAAAATGATTCACTTCAACATTTTTGACAACAAAAACAATTATTTCACCAGTAAACTTCACAAAACGTCTCAAAAGTTTTTTGAAAAAAACAAAAACAACTTACATTTTATTAAAAATCTTTTTTGTTTTTTTTCATCAGCTTATTCATAGATTACGCTGTATTCCTTCCTGAGCAAGTTGTATATATTTTAACAGTATTGATCATAATCCCAAAAATCAGAATACCTAAAGGCTGAAATCCAGAAAACTACAATCCCAAAAAATCAGAATACCTAAAGGCTGAAATCCAGAAAACCACAATCCCAAAAGTTCAAAACTTCATGAGGCTGAAATCCAGAAAACCACAATCCCCAAAAGATAAAAAATTCCATGAGGCTGAAATCCTGAAAACCACAATCACAAAAGATCAAAATTTCATGAGGCTGAAATCCTGAAAACCACAATCCCAAAAGATCAAAATTCCATGAGGCTGAAATCCTGAAAACCACAATCCCAAAAGATCAAAATTCCATGAGGCTGAAATCCGAAAAGTCAAAATCCCGAAAACCTTAATTCCCACTGAAAAAAAGCTAAAGAGAGGTAGGTGCTCTGGTTGTTTATAGAGATCGTTCTTTGGTTAATACCGTATTGAGGTTTTTTACTTTTTTTGTTTCATGTCATTCTTACTGGATTCTCTACAACAAAATGGATCTTTTTTACTGTATCTCTTAGAATACAATTGGGTTAGGATTTCAAAATTCAAAAGTAAATATGTTTTTATATGTTTCTCAAATAAATCCCTTTTCAAAAGTGTAAATAAATGTCTTTTAATAATTTTTCTTTAATAATTTTTTCCCTGAATTATATTTTCTTGAAAAATGACCTTTAGGGATTATGGTTTTTGGGATTTCAACCTTTAGTGATTCAGATCTTTCGGGATTTCAGCATTCAGGATCCTGTCCTTCAGGGTTATAATTCAAACCCATATTTTAAGCATGCTAAATAAAAATATTAATGTATGTTGTCAGTAAATCTTTTGAAATGAATATTATTTTTTAAGTTTCAATTCAGATAAATACATTTTTGCAAGTGTGTCGTCCTTTGTTTACTTTTTTTGTATTGTACCAATTTGAGCATAAATTGTTTCTGTTATTTCTGTATGTTCACAGCATAAAATGGTTTTGAATTAGGGTTTGTCCAGAAGGGGAGATAATCAGAGCTTTATCTCTGAGACTTACCCAACACAGGCATTGGAATAGTGTCAAATTTGGATATCAAGCAAGTCTGGAGGAAGAGGTTCAATACCAGCCACTTGAGGCTGGCCAGATTCGACATTATTCCAATGCCCATGTCTCAGATATAGTTTGGGTTATTTCCCCTTGAAATCCATCATCAGACCAAATTTGTATGGTCTTGTGACCAAATCAAGTAGTTTCAGTACCAAAATAATCAAATAACTTGAAATCCATCATCAGACCAAATTAAGTAGTTTCAGTACCAAAATAATCAAATAACTTGAAATAATTTCTCATCTCAAAGTTTCAGACAGAAATTTCAATATATTCAAGCAGCTGGTATTGAACTCGCTCAATTTCCAAATTCAATTCTATTCCAATGCCTGTGTTTGGGGAAGTCTCTGATGTAAAGCTAGAATTACCTCCCCTTCTGGCCAAATATGAAAACCCTGATTCATCAATTGCAATATTTTGATCACACAGATATTGTAAAAATAAAAAATAAATGAATATTTCCTGATAGCAAGATAGAAGAGACTGAAAATGGTCACTAATTTAACCTTTAGTATACAATCAGAATAAGTGACCGTTCAACTGCAGGGAAGAACAGTAAAAGATAAGTAATTAAATACGGACCAAATTTCCGATGCTAAAAGATATTTTATTTGATGCTTAATCAAATGTATATTGCTTGTAGAAAGGCAAACGTGTTTGTTTTTTAACCATCATTAATTGGATCATTTGAATGTAACAGATTTTGACCCTTCACTATCTTGACGTTTCTTTCATGAATTCTCTTATTTCTATTTATTTATGCACCATTTTTAACATTGGTGTTAGATATTTAGGAAGCTGTGGGCGAGGGTCACAGATTTGACCTCCAAAAGTGTTGAAAGTTATAAACAGGATATTGACGAAAACCCCAAACTGTGAGGTGTCAGGGACCAGAAGACACGCCAGGTGTTCAAAAGTCATAGGATATTGACTAAACCAGGACTGCAGATGGTGGGCTGAAAAATCAGCTTGGGCGTTTGAACCCGATAAAAGCAAGAGAGATGCCCTCAGGAAGCAGAAAGACAGAGAGCACCTAGGCTCTGGGAACACAAGACCAATCTCTCTCCCACTCTTCATTCTCCGCGACGGCACAATGTATTTGGTGCAAATAAAAATATATCATCATATTTTTATAAACCAAGTTTTGAGTCTTCCTTTTTATCCAAGTTCAAGATTTTTCCACTCGCGGACCAAGATGGATATACATCATTGGGTGTGTGAAAGTTTCACATTCCACACATGCCTGATGTTTTAAAATGGTGCACAAATAGAAAGAAATAAGAGAATTCATGAGAGAAAAAAAACAGAACATTTCAGTATTTAAAAAAGATGGTGAAGTGTCAAAATCACTTCCTTCAAATGATCCGATAACGACGGGTAAAAACTCCATGTTTGTCTGTAGAAAAACTTCAATGTTTTTTTTTCCCTCTGCAAAAAGTATCTGTACAAATTAATCCTCACACATACACATGTAATCACCCATCAACACACGCGCATACACACTACAAGAATGTACAGATACACACACATACTTACATACATAGATCTTACGTGTATTAATAAAATCACTGTTTGGAATAAAGAGTAAACTGGTCCTGTTTTCATCTGCGGCTTATTAGAAACTAGTTTACCCTTGTCATCAAACAATGACGGCAATATTTAAGTAATTTTTGCAATTGCAATTACGTAAAAGCACAGAATATAAAGAGACGGTGTAAAGCTATTTCAAATGTGAAATTGTCACAGAATTCAAATATTATTGTGTACAATCATCTTTCTCTTATAAATAACAAAAATCTTCTAAGGGAAGTAACTCTTGCGTGAAAATATGGAAGTTATTTCCCTTGTGTAATAGACGGACCAACAAGCAACACTGTATTATATAAGTTAGATTTTTTTTTAAAAAGAGAAAGAAATATTTTATGAATCACAAATCAGACCGTCATTCGAGTTTACTTTGAAAAAATGCTTTGTAAATGATTACCAATAAAGGAAATTGTGTCTTTTTTGTCAAGTTCTCACCGATGTTTGCGTTTACTTTTTAATAGTCGGCACAGGGCCAAAAAGCCTACGAGCAACTGAAGAAGTGAAGTGTGCAGAAAATATTTTCACTATTGAGGCGATCATTGATTTTTTTTGTCTAAGTACTTTTAACAAAAAGCATATAATAAAATGTATTGTTTTTCTAAAAATTATTTATTCATTATTTTTATTCCTATATTGTGCATTATTTTTTCATGTGAGCGGCTGCACAGCCGCACAGCTTGGAGTGAACACTAGTCCCCGCCAAAAGCTAACATCCATAATTATAAATTACAGAAGCCTAAAAAAAAAGAAAGATTAAGTTTTATTTTATTTTTCTCACCATCTAGTAACTCAATTCGTGGTGCTTGGGGTCAAATTTTAACAGCAGTTTGATCTTAGAAAATCAATACATTTCAACCTTTAAGATTTGCACACACACACATACATATTTATATATGGATATGTACATACGTTTATTATTGATAGATATGTACATAGGTTTTTTACTTGCATCATACATAAATATATATATCCATTTTTATGCCTATATATTATACACATACAGACACATGATTCAAATTTAAATATCTATAGACATATTTGTTCTATATAATTTCATATATTTGTTACATATATGGTTGTTTAGAGCGAAAAGACAATTCAGAAGACCATGTTGTGTACAAATGAGATTTCTTCTGAAGAAGCCACTGGCGAAACGTCAAAATAAAATAAAATCTCATTTGTACACAACATGGTCTTCTGAATTGTTTCTTCACTCTAATGTTGTCGGATGAATTATAATCCACATTGATACACTGGTCATATATGATTGTATGTGTAGATATGTTCATATATTTATGTGAAGAAAAAAGAAAGAGCGATAGACAGGAAGATACAACCATAAGAAGTTATTTTATTGAAAATAACTTCCTTTCTTTGACAACTCTGGTTAGTGCTTTTGAGAATTGAACAACAAGAAAAAAACATTCGCTGCCAGTAATATCAGATGATAGTTGTTTTTATTTAAACAATAGAAATAACATGGATCAGTGTTATATGAGGCGTCTACCGTAGGACGGTGAACTAACCAAAACATGATTTTGAGAAAATGAGCTCCAAAGTTTGGCGACATTAAAAACCACATACTGACTGTAATGTTTATATATGCATGTATTAATGTTTATATATGTATGTATATATGTATGCTTAATGTAAATAAATATGCCGAAGCAAGCTACCCAACAGCCTCCATTAACAAGCCCTGCTTCCGGTCCTGGAAACGACACCCCGGATGTGGGAGCTGGGAAGATCTCTCTTTGACCACAGGCTATCGCTCTGAACACACATCCTTTGTTCTCTCTCCATTCTGTTTCTAATCACAGCTAAATACGGTTTGAACCAAATGCATTCAAGAACACAGCTAAGAAGAGAACACAAACAAACAACAAAGAGGTAAGACTGGCGATGTTAACACCGAACCATATTTTGGGACTGATTTTGATGAAGATTTGTATGATACCTCAGTATATTATGTAGAATATAACTATAATATTTTTTTTACATGATATTATAGGAAAATTACCAAAAATCGTGCATTAGCAACAACATCTCATTCCTCTTTTAATGAGGAAAACTCACAAAACCAGGGCTTTTTTCAGGAAAAATCACAATGTAAACAATGGCAAAACAGAGTATTAGTGGCGAACTGGAAACTTGAAAGATAGAGCGTGTTGGCTGAATACGTTACCATAGAAAATCCTTTTGGAGACAGTGGTGAGTTCGCCTCTCCTACAGTAGTCGCCTCATATGATAAAAGGTTGGAAACAATTGAATAATAATGGCGCATTTATCCTAACAAGTAGAAAAATTAGTCAAGTCAATAACAACTTAATAAAAAAAACAGCTTGCTGCTTCATGAAGAAAAGCACAGACATAATATCTATAATATTATTCTGCTTGTCTCTACCTGCGTTCGAACGTTACGCTTTCAATAATAACAAAAGAGAAAGGTTAGTTTATTAAGAGGGTAAGAAGAGAGAGAGCAGAAAAGAAATGTAGTTTGATTATTAAAAGGATAGGAAGACTTTTCCATTGAAACCAATCCATGTTTGTATAATGTTTAGAAAAAAACGTTGGCGAGCAACGAAGATTGGAAGGGTTGTCAACACCCGTGGAACAGCTGTCAACACCCGTGGAACATTACACTTTCAGTAATAACAAAAGAGAAAAGTTAGTTTATTAAGAGGGTAAGAAGAGAGAGAGAGCAGAAAAGAAAGGTAGGTAGTTTATTAAAAGGATAGGAAGATTTTTCCATTGAAACCAATCCATGTTTGTATAACGTTTAGAAAAAAACATTGGCGAGCAACGAAGATTGGAAGGGAGAGAATGAGAAAAGCAGAGACATAAGATAAAGGATAATCTTAGTTGTCAACACCCATGTAATTTCCACAGGTCCAGCTAGTATAATATTATTATTTAAAGTACTAAGCAATTTGAATTTAATCAGTTCATCATTGGAAATTAGTAGGACATTATTTTTATATTGTTTGTGTGTGTGTATATATACTTATATATACTTATATATACTTATATATACTTATATATATTTATATATACTTATATATATTTATATATATTAAATTAGAAAAAATATATTGTGATATTACAGTTGATAATTTGGTTAATGACAAAAGTTTAAAGTAGGAAAGAGAAAAGATGAACGTGAATACGAGACGGGTGTCAGAGTTTTCGAAAGGAAGTCATTTAGTTCTAAGGCAGTCAGCCAAATACATGTACAGCATCGATTTTCTGGCGATGGAGGGTCCTGCACCTCTTTCAATCTGGACAGAATTACAGGCAGACTCTTGAATTTCTCGAAGCTCTCACACTAGTTCACTGAGTGGCCAGAGGTCGAAGCATATGCAACAACTTCGCCTCTGTGACGTGTTTAAGAAGACAACCAAGAATAATGAGTTTCAAAGTTGTAGTCCAGCATTCACAAATCAGACACTTAAATTTCTTGAGGCTCTCACACTAGTTCACTGAGGGGCCAAAGGTCGAAGCATACAAAACAACTTTGCCTCTGTGATATATTTAAGAAGATAACCAAGAATGATGAGTTTCAAAGCTGTAGTCCAGCATCCACAAAAATCCTTCAACTTCAATTGATCGCAAGGTTGCCATTTATGTCCGATTTCGGACATTGTGGTCGTCTTTTGCCCTATAGTCCGATTAAAAATTTTAAGAGTCCGACATCCAAAATTGTATGATTTAAGGCCCCACCCAGCGTAGCCAACTTTGATATTTTATATCTAAATTTAGATATTTTTGTTGCGTTTAGATATAAGAAATTGTTTTTAGATATCGGATATCAGTTCTAGACACTTTTAGCTATTTATTTTCATTATTTTGATAATAATCTAGCTATATTTAGCCACTATTAGCTACTTTTAGCCATCAATTGTTCTGTCAGATTTTGAACGATTTGGTGTAGGATTGATCAATTTGTCCAAATTCTGGAACACTCATGTCCAATTTTGAGAAAACTAATCTGGCCACTCTGATTGACCAGGATGTTTAGCTCTTAAACACCTCAAGTCTATGATGCAACTGTCAATTGTGAAACAACCAGTAATCCTGACAGTCCTCCTCTTCCAGACCTTTCTGATTAATTGTGTAGTGCAAAAAATCATACAATTATGTTGAAAGTGGTAGTACTTAAAAACCTTTTATAAGTAGAGTACTGTATTTGGTTAATTAATACACCTGTATCTGTTTCATTTATATTAATAAACTGTATCATTTATGTTAGATACTAGTCAGATTTCACTGGATGGGAAATCAGTCAGCACATTAAAGAATGAACAACCGGACACACTTGTGTTTGTTACAGAACTACTCGTTTATAAGTTTCTAACAGTCCTAATGCTTTAAAGATATGAGATGTGCATAATTAGTGGGTCAGAGGTGGATTATTGGATTATTATTGCATGATATCTGTTGGTTTGGCAAAATGGATAATCCAGTATGAATATATATACTTGAATATACTTGAAATAGGCTTTTTTTGACAGCAGTTAATTATGTCATTAAGCCAGCTTCAGTGTATTTGGACTGGGTTTAAACTAATAAGAAAAATGGTAGGTAAATTTGGTATGTCTGATATCAGAACAAAGATTATGTTTTAAAATATTGATATTCTCAGATGTGACTGTCTTTTCACTTAGGCTGTTCCACGCGTTTGCCACTCTTGCCGAGAGGAAATTTGTTCTAACACCAGTGGAGGTCTGAATTTGTAGTTTATGGCTGTGTCGTCTAGTTTTACTGCAGATAGATGAAGTTAACATTTCAGGGCATTTTGAGCAATGAACGTCAGTATCCATGCTATGTATGTTATTCCACATTCTATAGACCTCTAGTATGGTTCTGGAACCGAGGGTGCCGGAAAATCGGTGGTGTACCTGTACCTGGTAATTTCCTCGTAGAGGAAGACTTAAAACTTTTTAGTCAGCTGACCATTATTAGAGCTGATATCTCCGCAAAAATAAGTGGGCACAGGTTTCCTCTGCGATAGAGATTTGATATCAATAGATAAAAAACCTTCACTATTGATTATGGGCTGTTTCCAGAAATTCCAGAAATTCAGGCTTCATCTATTGGTTCATCTCTGGCAGATTCAAAATAGAAACAAAAAGAACAAATATCCTATTTAAAAAATTCTCTTGATGACCAACACTTGTACCTGATCTGCTTCAATTTGGTTAATTAGCTTCATGTTACCCATGTTTCTTTCATCTTAATTTTAGTTGCTTTTCATTGCAACTACTCAGGCAACCATGGGTGGAGGTTGCAGATTTGACCCCCACGGGTGTTGAAACTTATAAACAGGATATCAACGAAAACCCCAAACTGCAAGGTGTCCAGAACCGGAAACAAACATACCAGGTGTTCAGGGGTTATAGGCAGGATGTTGACTTAGCCCTGACTGCAGAGGGTGGCTGGAAAATCAGCATGGGCATTTGAACTTGATAAAAGCGACACAGAGCACCCTCGGAGGCCAGAGAGACAGACCACCCAGGCTGGGGGAAGACACAAGGCCAGTTTCCCTGCTGGGAACAGTCTGTCGGCTATCATTGTCTCTCTCTCACTCTTCATTCTTCATACACAATGTATCTAATGAAATAAAAAATATATCCTCGTATTTTTATAAACAAGTTTCGAGTCTTCCTTTTCCTCCAAGTTCAGGATTTTCCTCCTGCGGACCAAGATGGCTATACAACATAAATAGCGCAAATTGGAAATAGATAATATTATTGCTACTAATACTACTAGTGTAAAAATAATAACAAATTTGTCACTGAGAGATCGGGGGGAAAATGAAGGATATATCTAAAGGTTAGAATTGGCTCAGTCAGCAAGAGAAGCTGGTACGGATAACCAGGATTCCTGAGGCAAAAAGGGATGTGAGTTTGAGTCTCACCGAGAGCTTCTGTTTTATTTCCGATCTGCTCTGTTTACTTACTGCCGTAGACTGACGACCTGAGTAGTTGTAATGAAAGGCAGCTAAAATCAAGATGAGAGAAAATACTAGTCAAAAATAAATAAAAAGAATGGTTGACAATGCTTCATTTAATACAAAATAAATAAAAAATTATTATTATCTAAATATGATTTTAATTCTGCTTGATTGCATAAGAACATAAGTTCAGTATCTGAATACACTCACTGCAAAGGTTTTCTGTCTTAAGAAAGTAAAGAAGGCTGAGTGCATTAGTATTAGAAGTATATTTCAAAGGATTGTTATTGAGATATTTTCTATAGTTTTGAGAAGGGTCATTAATATTCAAATGGTTCTTTTCTATAGTTTTGAGAAGGGTCATTAATATTCAAATGGTTCTTCGGACGATTGAACTCCTTCTTGCTATTTGTGTTGTAAACACAACATTTCGGCCGATCCATTCTTTGGACTCCTTCAGGTATAAAATCCGAGTGTGATGGGTTAAACAGAAATTATGTTCAAAGGGGGTAGCTCTTATAGCACAGGGCCTGGGTGTTTCTGTGAAGCTTCCACTTCTCAACAGACCTAAACCCGACAAGACAAAGACACCCGGGCCCTGCGCTATAAGGGTTATCCCCTTTAAACATAACTTCTGTTTAACCCATCACACTCGAATTTTACACCTGAAGAAGGCCAAAGAATGGATTGGTCGAAATGTCGTGTTTACAACATAAATAACAAGAAGGAGTTCAATCATCCGAAGAACCATTTGAAGATTGTTATTTATTTCATTATTACAGATTGCTACAGTGCTATCTCTATCATGAATAGATAGAGTGATCAGAATAGGTATAGTGATCAGAATAGATAGGGTAGACTAACAGGCTGGGAGATTGACAGATAATTAGAAAGCTGGAAAATAATTATTCACTGTTCCCATTTATTTCAATAATTATACTATACCTTAATAAAAAGCTTTTTAGCTTATTTTGTCAGTGAAATATTCATTATTATTACATAGAGGAATAAAAATTGAGAAAAATCTTAGAAAGGTAGCTGATATGACAAAAACAAAATGGAGGCTTTAACTCACAAATAGTATAAAGCTTTTTAGCTTATTCCTTCAATTAAATTTTCAAAACAAAATTTTCAAAAATAAAACTGCTTTTATCATGATCTTGACTCAATATTCCAAAAGTTGTCACAACAGCTCAAATATTAAATGGATTTCATTATCCGTTTGTTTTGAGAAAATTGATCTGTGTGAAATGAGAGTAAATAGATTTGAATCGGCTCCACAATAAAAACTAAACAGAAAATACATTATGACCTTGTTTTCTTTTTTCCTCCAACATTATACAAAATAGACGTGGCATTTGAACACAAATCATAACAGACAAAAGTGGTCCAGTATTATCAGGGTGTTTTTTCCACTTTTAGTTTTGTTTTCCCTAAAAGAAATCGGATCAAATATAGAATCCGGACCACAAAATTGATAAAAGTCAAAAGTACAAATTTTCAGATTACACATAATCAAAATTTAATTTAGTTAATAAGTTTTTCAAATTTTGCGATAGTATTTATTCACAATATTCATAAAAGAATATTGTTATTTATTTCATTATTACAGATTTCTACAGTGCTATCTCTATTATGAATAGATAGATCAGAATAGATAGAGTGATCAGA
>VCCN01004649.1:3719599-3731602 GCA_006491835.1 Architeuthis dux
TTTGGATTCCAACAATATATACATTTCTATAAAGATAATTCCTAAGAGAAATTAAATCCGTTGGAATTTTAATCGATTCTGAAAAAAAATTTTATTATGGCTTTTAAAAAATTTGTCATTAAATTATTAATGTGTATGCTTCTTGGACCCTTATGAAACATCATTATCAGAAAGAATGGTGTTCTACTTATCAATAAATATAAAGTTTAACAAATTTCAATGGGCCTGTCTTTTTGAAAAGAATTTTGATTACTTTTTGTTTAATTACATACAATACATTTTGGCAGGTATGGTAGCACAAGGTTTCAGAATTAAAGTGGAATATTTTGTTTTATAATGTCTTCACTAACCTTGCTAAGCCGAGCAATATTTCTGTAAAGAGATAATGGAAGTGTGAACAGAATAATGGATAACGCAATGACGAACTGCCGGTTTCCAAGCACCATGTACGTGAGACCCTCTGCAAAGATATAAATATTCAGGGTTAGCAAGTAAGTAAAAATGCAAAGAAATAAAAAATCCAGCACCAATCATAATCCCGAATACCATAAAACTGAATGTCAAAACCTGAATGTTCAAAATTCCGAAAGTTTGAAATAATGAAACCCACAATGCTGAAAGTTTTTTGTTAATGTCAGTCCCGGGGCCTCTGAAAGGGGTGGGGGTGCAGCCGGTGCATCGCACCAAGGCCCAAGGGTCAAGAGGGGGCCTGAGAGTTTCTTGGGTACAGCTATGTATTGAAACTTATGAGTCGATACGATATGTCCATTAATAAAAGAGTTTGATTCTGTTGTTTATCAGCGAGCAAATATAGTACAGCGTGCTAAAAGGGTTATAGAAGATGAAAACAGGATGACTAAAGGACAAGGGTGTTTGTGCATGTAACGTTCTTGTGTGAGATTAAAATGAGTTTGATTCGTAACCGTGTTTAAGCATGTTAAGAAAAGGAGACAGAACAAGATAACACATGTGACAGGGCTGTTCGCCTGTTCAGAACTGGGCCTTCCCCGTTCCCACTTCCGGTTTGTTAGTATAGACAAATTTGTAATGTTCTTGTTGTGTTTAGTGCCTCTGTTTGCTTTGTTAGTCTTTCTGTTTGAGCTGTGTGAGATTAGATTTTTTTTTATTTGTAACCGTGTTTAAGCGTATTAAGAAAGGAAGACGGAACAAGATAACACATGTGACAGGGCTGTTCGCCTGTTAAGAACTGAGCCTTCCCCGTTCCCACTTCCGGTCCACGTTTTCTGGGACTGGAAACAGAATGGTGGCTACTGGGAGTTTGCTTCGGCATATTTATTAATTTAACATATACATTCATTACTTATTGATTTAACATACATATATATAAACATTACAGTGCAGTGGGTGTGGGTGGGGGGCCAAAAACAGCTTTGCTCTGCCTAATAAAATTCCTCTCAGAGTCCCTGGTCAGTCCACAATCACTTCATTGTTTTCTGGATGAAGTGCAACCAATTGCACTCTTGAGATTAGTTATGAAATTTATCTATGTCTATGGTTTGCAGCAGAATAGATGAGATGAGTAGAAATGCTGAAGAACTGTTTATTGTAAAGTTAAAATCAAGGAAATTCACCATGCAGATGGACAAATTTACTGTAAGAGGCAATGAGGTATATGTGAGATATATTGATCATGAAGATTTTTCTGAGGAGATGTCTATGAATCATTAGAAAGCACCACAACCGCCAGTGATATTTGGATGAAAATAAATTACCAATAGAAGACTTTGTATCATTTGCTGTAAATGGCGGTCCTGCAATAATCGGAAAGAAAAATGGCTGTTTAAAATTAATGAAGGATGACAATCCAGAAATGCTGCTTGTGCACTGTTATTCACAGAGCAGGGCCGTCGGAACGAAAATCATATTGGGGGGCTGCGAGCAAAGCTGAAAAACTTTTTTTAGGATCGCTGGAAAACACACATATCGTAAAAAGTGCTCTATTTAATTGATGGATATGTGATGATATTTAGATATGTAATTGAGTGAAGATAATTATGAACAAAAGGCTGCTTAGGGAATTTTTGAAAATAGAGCTTCAAAATCTGTCAGAAATCAATGTATTTTTCAAGTCATCCACAGACTCGGGATAGGTCTATTATAATACACCTATGAACTAACAAAACATAATTGAAGGGGATAATTGGTTTATTTACTCTTTCTGTAATCTTAAAGCTAGCTTTTTGTAGCATTTTTCAAAAAATAAGGAACACATATTAGCAAATTATTGAGTGGGGCTAAAGCCTAAAGCCAGTTCCGACGGCTCTGCAGAGAAAATTTAGTTGCTAATAATATTTCACCTGCTTGTAATGAGATATTAAACTCAGTAATAAAATGTATCAACACTAAGCTAATGCTAAATATGAGTGTCTTTTAAACCAATTTTTGAGGATAAAAATGCAGACAATGTAAGATTACTGCTTCATATTGATGTAAGATGGTTGTCAAAGGGCTACTGCCTGAAAAGATTCATGGAACTATTTGATATGGTCATAGAACGGTTTTAATAATCATTAATAAAATACTCACCTGCTCCTGTTAATTCAGCAATGACTTTTGAGATTCCATCAGCTACGATCACATTGTAACTGACCATTGCTGCAAAATAAAACAAATAATTATTCAAGCCTGAAATTTACATTCAAAATCTGGAAAAAACAAATTCCAGAATCGGTAATTAAAAGACCAATCTTTATTATTATTGGATGAAGTAATTGTAACACATTATTTTAATTAAATTTGACTAGCTTTTACCTTCATCTTAATTTCAGTTGTTTTTATATACAACTTTCAGTTCGGGCAGAATAACTGCACGGTCGGATAATAAAGAATAAGCCTTCAGTGAGAACCAAACACACACCCTCATGCTAATCCATGAAGTCTTCATGGCCGATTGGTAAAAGCAGCTAGGAGTAAACTAGTCTCCCTCTGGCAATGAGGGTGTGAGTTCGATTCTCACTGAAGGCTTATTCTTTATTATCCGACCCTGCTGCTATTCGTTGCCGTAGAAACAACGGCCCGAATTGAAAGTTGTATATAAAAACAACTGAAATTAAGATGAAGGTAAAAACTAGTCAAATTTAATTGAAATTAAAAGACAGTTTTACATTTTTCTTTATACATACATACATGCTTCATAATGCAGAAAAAATGAATGAAGTTAGTTTAAAAGGAAAAATCAGGAAACGTTCATGCTTTTATTATCTGGTTTGGGTAAAACAAAATGGCAGCTACTATATTTGGCACTAGCAAGGCAATAAGACATTACCTGGGACATGTTGGGTTTCAAATCTCTAAATATTTGATCCCTTTATATATTGTTTTTTTGATTAAACCCATTGTACCCAGTTATGCTTCAAGATGCATTCAGGTGATCCCGCTTACAATTGGGTTAAGGACCCAAAATGAGATTGTAAGTAACTCGAATGCTTTGTAGATTTCCATGTAGCATCATGAAACGGGTTACTGCACTTTATTTAGTTTTATTTGCAATTTCAAAGAAAAAATATGATCGTAACTTTGAAATAGAAATATCATAAGTTGAGCAATTGTAAGTTGGGGACAGCATGTATTTATTTTCAAAATTAGATTAGTTTGATACAAGGCCAGGGTTTGTGAGGATTGAACTCACTGCAGTAGTAATTGTCATGTATTTATGTACATATGAAGAAAAATATAAAACTCTCTTTTAATTTTAATTAAATTTGACTAGTTTTTATCATCATCTTAATTTCAATTGTTTTTATATACAACTTTCAATTCGGGCCGTTGTTTCTATGGCACAGTCGGATAATAAAGAATAAGCCTTCGGAGAGAATCGAACTCACACCCTCATTAAAAGTGTGAATCAGCTTCTGCTAATCTTAAGCAATCATAAGTTGGGGACTGCCTGTATTTATCTTCAAAATTAGTTTAGTTTGACACAAGGCAACAAGTGTGAGCATCGAACTCACTGCAGTAGTAATTGTCTACAAGACTTGCTTGCTAACTATTGTTTCTTGGTGGGGAGATATGCAGAGTTGAGTGCACCATTATAACTACTATGTCCTTTGTTTTGTTTGGGGAAAGCTTGCTTGCATAAAGGAAAAACTTACAAAAAGAAAGAAAAAAAAGAGGCTCTTTTTTTTAGCAACTGAGGGTCAAATTTTAATAAAACAAAAAAACAAATAGGTCTGGTTAGTCACTCAATAGAAACAGTCACATGACCAACATATTTTGGAAGCATCCTGTGTTGGGGGTGATCAAAATTGTACAACTGAAGGCATACACCAATACACAAGGCAGAACTACGTTCATAAAAATGTTAATTTTAAAATTTTAAGGTTTTTTAAAAACATTTTGAAGTTTTAGAATTTTAATATTTTATAACGTCCAGAACACTGAAATTGAAAAAAATATTTTTTCATTTTCATAGAATAAACGAAAAATAACATTTAAAAAATTAAAACAAAAATGAATCGTGTAAAAAAGAGCAAAGAGCTTACATATGAAAGGGAAAAGAAATTGTAGTAGGGTCAGAATGTAGAATCCTGGTCGACCAAATGAAGCCTGAACAACGTCCTGCAAGAAGACAGAGATAAATCTTAAAAAGATGTCAGCTGAAAAATACAGTTTGGGTTGTAGAAATGACAATATTTCTATCTAATAGCATCAACAGTGTTAAGTAAGTATCATGAGTTATTCCCCTTAGGCAGAAGAGTTTTTATCCACTTCCAGTAAGGGGTGCTGCTTTATGTTCTGGTGAAGGAGCAGCCATATTGTTTTGATGATTAGTAGATGAGAAAGATCGAGAACACACGTGTTGTGACAGCGGTCATTGTTTGAATAAAGGACCTGTAAGTAAATCTTCTGTTTGCATTTTTAATCTGTTAATATCTGTCATTAAACCAAACTTACAAACAGCTTCAACACTTTTGAAAAACAATCCTTTTCCTGAAAAAAAGGGAAAATCTGATACTTTAAATCAGTGTTACTCAACCCTTTTCAGCCCCCCCCCCCTATGACACCTAGCTACATGTCAATGCCTTCCTGTAGTTCAAATATGAGAAATAAACGGAATGATTTCTTCCTGCAAGTCAATTTCTTGTTCTTCAACCTTGCAAACGAATGGATTCATAACCCAGACAGGAATATTCATATCAATCCGCTCTTCAAAGCAATTCTCAAAATCAGTTTCCAGTGATTTCAGATACATACAGTATTCTTTGTTTGGAAACAACAGCAAGGGAGATAATTTTAAATGTTTATCCATAGAATAACAGTAACACTACAGGGTATTAAGCAAAATAATTTGCCAGTTACTTACTTGTATAGAAGAAATGGTTGGTGAAGTTAGCATTTAATAACAGCGTAATGCGAATTCCTTCTTGTTTGTAAGCAGATACTGCTAAACAACAGCCATTTGTAAATCAGAATTATAGATGTTTATGGAATCTCCATAACACCCCCTTAGCCCTTAGTCATCTCAACGCCCCCTTGAAATGGAACAACGCCCCCAGGAGGGTGCTAGCACCCAGGTTGAGAACCACTGCTTTAAATCTTTATAGTAAAGCACTGACCCTATTATTATCCAGTTCCATTTCAACCTATGACCTTGTAGATTGCTGGGGTGCCATTTGTTAAGTAAGTATCATGAGTTATTCCCCTTAGGCAGAAGACTTCCGCTAGGGGGCGCTGTTTTACAGTCTGCTCAACGAGCAGCCATTATTGTATTGTGTTATTAGTAGAGATTAGTACTATTAGAAAGAGCTCGGAAGGACACGCATGTTTGGTTGACCGCAGTCATTATATGAATAAAAGATCTCTGTAAGTACCTCTTCTGTTTGCATTTTTAATCTGTTAATATCTGTCATTAAACCAAACTTACACCATTTATGGCATTTCTCAGGGCAATGGGAGGTACTTGGTGGTGCCCATATCCTCTCCAAGTAAAATGTGACAGGCTCTACTGAGTTACATGGTACCAGCAGCAAGGAGTATCCCTGATCTGAACTATTAGAAAAAGTGGAACCAATCTGATTTAGGGGCTTCTGGTTTTAAAATCAGAGTTGTCCATCTCCTAGAATGGTTACCAACCAAGGCCAGAAAGCTCTGTCATAGCTAGGAAGAGACCAACTGCCTTACTATTTACCCATAGTCAGGGGGGGGGATTATGCTTTTCCTAAGGGTATTAATATGAAATGAACACCAACTGTTTCAGCCAGAATCTGGACTCGGTTCAACGATTCCATTTTTCATGTCGTTAACCATTAGGCTACCCACACCCATTAATATAAAACCATTTCACTAAGTTCTGCTTTTGTCAAATTTCAGTCCAGTCTGGAGTTGACTTTGTTTTTCTACCATAACAAGAACAACAAGAACAATCCTCACCAAATTTAGGGGAGTAAAAATTAAGATTCCCTTGCCATGATTTGAAATTATCACCAACTGATTGGTAGGCTGGTCACTTACTGACTGAGCTAAACTAACAAGTCGTACATACCTACAAAAGATTTATGTTATAAACACGCATATTTTTATTTCATACTATACATTTCGTCGGCCGGAGAATGAAGAGTGGGAGAGAGATAAGGAGAACCGTCAGTCTGTCCCTAACAGGGACAGCGGTCTCGTGCCTTCCGGCTCCGCTGATGTCAGTCTCTGCTTGGGTCCTGAGTTCCGAGTTTTTCTGTCTCTTCTGAGCTTCCTCGTCTCGGCTCTGAGCTTTATGGTGTTTCGAACGCCCACGCTTGTGTCATTTCCAGTTTCCACATCCTGTTTTTTTGGACACCCACGCATATACATATTTCCTAAGGTGACCGGGTCATTTCCATTTCCGCACCCCGAAATGACCTTTTCGTGGTAGTATATCATAACACTAGCACAGTTTGGTGCCTGCTCAGTAACTGGCTCCGGTTCCTTCCCAGCAGGAACCAATCTTTTTCAAATCATTCGTGTGGTCATACAACCGAAGCGTAATAAGTCAAATTTTGTAGAAAAGTTTTAGTGCATCTGTAGTTTCTACAGTTAAAATTTCAGTTCAAAATCTCAATGCAATAAAAAGTTATCCTAAATTTTCATTGTTCGTATTTTTCCAGAATACCCAATATATAATAAATATATTTTTAGTATAAATGTATTTATTTATTAAAATGAAATAAGCCCTTTATTGTAACATAAAATTTTGCAGATATGTACGACTTGACAATTTAGCTCAGTCAGTAAGAGAGCCGGCTACCAATCCCTTGTTTGTTATTTCAAATCACAGTAGGGAAATGTTAATTTTATAGATGCATTTTTTTAATAGAATGAAATAAACCGTTGTGTATTTGTAACACAAATTTTTCATAGATATGTACGACTTGTCAATATAGCTCAGTCGGTAAGAGACCAGCCTACCAATCAGTTTGTCATGATTTCAAATCACAGTAGGGGAATGTTAACTTTTACTCCTCTAAATTTGTTGAGGATTGTTCTTGTTGTTGTTGAAACGGTAGAAAAACAAAGTCAACTCCAGACTTGGACTGGAGTTTGACAAAAGCAGAACTTTAGGGCGCTGGTGGCCTAATGGTTGACGGCATGGAAAATGGAATCATCGAACCGAGTCCAGATTCTGTCAGTTTAGCTCAGTCAGTAAGAGACCAGCCTACCAATCAGTTGGTCTTGATTTCAAATCATGGTAGGGGAATGTTAATTTTATAGATGCATTTATTTAATAGAATGAAATAAACCCTTGCATATTTGTAATATAAATTTTTCATAGATATGTATGACTTGTCAATTTAGCTCAGTTGGTAAGAGACCAGCTTACCAATCAGTTGGTCTTGATTTCAAATTGTGGTAGGGAAAGGTTTTTTTTTAGTATAAATGTATTTAATTATTAGAATGAAATAATTTTTATCCTTTTTTTAACGGCACATCGATCCTTGGTGGGTCATTTAGTGCCGGATTCAGGAGGGGGATCCCATGTCCCCGTGACTAGAGACCCGATGGGGGAGAATCTCAAATCCCTGTCACTGAGACAAATGCCACGAGGATCAGGATGAGGGGGGGGGGATAAGGGGTGGAGATCCCAAAAGCTTCTCACGACGAATCCTGAGCATGCTAATGGTAATCGCCTCCCGACCAGCTGGCCAAGATATCCTGTGCAACTTCTCCCAGGACAATACCCGAGCATGCCACAAGGATCCCCAAAGGGCCGTGGTTCTCTGAACTTTGAGGCCATGATGGTTTCGAAGCGCAGTTACTACACTTTGATCATAGCCAAAAGGCTGCGAAGCGATCCAGAATGAAATAAGCCCTTGCATATTTGTAACATAAATTTTATGTAAAAGTTTTAGCGCATCTATAGTTTACAATACAGTATACAATACAAAAGTTGCAATAATCATCTTCAGTCAGAATAGAAGGAGTGGAGTTTGACCCTGCAACAGCCAGTCTTGTTCTATCTCTACACTTGTGCTAAACTGTAGATCTTCATTCACTCATCTGATATCTAGAGTAAACCTCTTACTTGGTGGAATACTTGAAGATGGTCATTAAATAAAAGAATGTGTTGTGCTCTTCTACAACTCTACAAGACCACGTGTGCATTTGCAAGAATGGTCTGAAGAATTCTCAATTGGCCATTCTCTAGATCTGGAGATGATGGCACCACCCAATCGGATTATCAGTTCTTCAGTTTGAGTTGTAGCAGACAGTAAAACAAGTGGTTTGGTTCTGATGAGAATGTCTTAAACACTGATATAGGTTACAAATAAGACTATGGAGGTGCAGAGTGGCAGAATGGTTATCTGCTTGGAAAACGGAATCAGTAGATTGAGTTTGAGATTCAGCTGAGGCTATTCGCATTCACTTTGTACTAATGCCTTTGGGGAAGGCATGAAACCTTTAGTCCTTTAAGACAGTCCATCTAAGAAAAGGTTACTCTGACAGAAAAACCTACAGCTGGGTAGTCGCTATAACTGGTCCCAAGCCCGGGTAAAGGAGGAGAGTTGGGCATGCTACTCAAATCCCAGCAGAGGTACATGTGTCCCTATGCACCACAAGGAATAAACAAAAAAAACAAAAACATCCATGACATAAACATTATCTTCTCTATTCAGGGCTACATTAAAACTTATTAAAACCCATAAGAACCCAGACCCATTTCTACTTGAAGGAACATTATGTGGGATTCTGGGTAGGCAAATTGACACACATTCATGTAACTGCACCAGGATGTTCATTAGATGTCATTTAGTACACTTCATGAGTTAAAATTAAGGATAAAATATAATATTATATAAGAGACTGTGCAGATCACAGGTATGTGACACCGGTGTCACAGTGGGTTCTTATGGGTTAAAAAAGGTCCTTTCTCAATATTTTAATGTTTAAGCTCTAACCCCAATAAGCGCTTAGAATGTTCATTTTAGAATACTGTAGGAGAAGCCGTGGGACAGGGGATCAGAACAAATGAATTGTTGGTAGAAGCTAATTTTATTGATATATTTGGGTAAAAGAAAAGAAAGATCAACTCTGTTGGCTGTGAAATAGGTTATATAAAGATAAGAAAGTAATATCTTTCTAAGTTAGCAGCTGGCACTTGTTTTTATTATTGTTTCTGATCCACTGTGCCCCAGCCCTAGTACACAGTGAATCATGCCCCTAATCACCATAAGATTGGATGATTCAAAGAAGTCCTGGAGTGAAATCAACTACACATTTCATTAAAGTATTGTTGAATTGTAGACTATGTTACAAAAAGTGATCATAAAAATCTCTCAAACATTCATTGGTAAAGGTTAGGCACAATAAAGGAAACATTTAACACAAAATCACATTCACACAGTCTAAAAAGCAATTTAAGAAAAGAAAAAATAATGATACAAGTTAGTAAAATTAAAATGCTCTTTTAGTCTCGTTGTGAACTAAATGAAATGAAATGACAGGATCAATTTTAATTAAAAGAATTGAAGTGACTCAGTCCCAGAAGTGATCCACTGTGCCGTGATATGACTGAGCCCCACACATACCATTAAGAAAGATAACCGTAGATCTCTAAAATGGGCAAGCACAATGATTGTAATTTGGACAAAAAGTAATTCTAACACAATCTTAATTTCACCTTATATAGCACAATTACAAAATTCTGAATAGTTGTGGCTCTATAACAGTGGTTCCCAACCTTTTCGAGTCATTCCCCACTTTTGTCAATAAGATTACTAGTATTCCCCCCTTCCATTTATTAAGTTGCAACAAATAATAATTTCAAATAATAACTTTATTTTACTTATAATTAGACAGCTTCATACTAAGAATTAGTTTAATTTTATAATTGTACAGCTGCTGCTGTGTATTTGTTACTCAAAGAAAGCAAGCGAAAATAATTTGAACACATCATTTGAAATTCCATTACAAAAAATAAGAATTCTGCTATCGTAACTGATATACACATCAATGTGATCTCTGTTCTTGTTTTTTTCGCTACTAGGTCTTCGATTTATAGGTCTATTAGTGAGAGAGCACATCTTAAATCATTCTCAAATTTGAGCTTATTTCGAGCCTCCGACTTGATAGATAGAAGTGCAGAAAACCCTATCTCTAGACTGGACTTTTATTTTTTACCTAACAGCCTTATTCCCCCCTTTGGACTACCCAAATCCCCCCCCCCTGGAGGGAATTCCCCCTGGTTGGGAACCACTGCTCTATAATGAAAGAAAGAGTACCCCTGAATATTACTTTTGGCTTAAAATTAAGCCCCTTAGCTAGCACACTGTACAGCAATGCTCAAGCAGGCAAGTCTTTCACAAAATAAGATAGCGAATGTGTTGACCTGAGAAAAGGAAATAGTAGCCGTCCTGTTGGGTATCCACATTTGTAAAAAATCATAATGATTCAGTGTGCCCTGTGATCCACCATGCCCCAGTTTTCCCTATGTCACTTCAAATCAAGCTTAAATGCAATTCTATTGAACTATAAACAATTAAATCTCATTTAAATGAGCAAATCCCCAAATTTATATGCATGTCAAACTCCATCATAGCATTAAATTTAATCAATGTAATCTCACGAATGGACTCCATTTTATCTCTACAGACAATCAAAAGACACTGGAGTTTCCCCTCCAGGCAGGGTTGCCAGATTAGTTTTCTCAAAATCGGACATGAGTGTTTCATATATAGGACAAATTCGGCATAATTTGCACAGAAAAAATTGATGGCTAATAATAGCTAATAGTGGCTAAAAGTAGCTAGATTATTAACACAATATAGCTAAAAGTGGCTAGAACTGATATCTGATATCTAAAAACAACAAAAAATATCTAAATTTAGATATAAAATATCAAAGTTTGCAATGCTGAGTGGGGCCTTAAATCGGACAATTTTGGACATCCAATTCTTAAAAAGGACGACACAATGTTCGAAATTGGACATAACTGGCAATCCTCCAGGATACATGCCTGGGAAAAGTGTATGGAGATCCTGGGATGCCCAGTTGTCAGAATCCCCCTCTCGGACCATGTGTTCTCATATGCTGGCTGTAAATAAGAACAAACCTTTAAAAAGATAACTGAAACCAAAAATAAGGACAAACCTGATATGTGGAGCCACCTGACAGCTTGCCTCCGTCAATAAGAAGCAGAATGGCATAATCTAAAATAAAGAAACAAAAAACAACAAGTAAAGATCCACATATAAACAGCAAAGTGTATCCATGTATATTTTTGTGTGCGTGTAACTTTTCTACGTCACCCTACATAGAGATGGGTGAATTATCCATCTCTATTTAGTGAATTATTCTGGTGACATAGTAAAAATAAAATTTTGTGTTATGCTAAACTTGATAAATAAAACTCCCAAATTATTCAAGAGTGAATATGGGGGTGCAGAACATTTTTTATCTGAGAAACCGACAGATCTGTATACATATATATATATATGAAGAGCGTGGTTCCAAAAACACGATAAGCACCATCTTAAAAAAAATGTTTTTAATTAAATTAAAAATCAAATTCTGAAT
>VCCN01004649.1:3731691-3744803 GCA_006491835.1 Architeuthis dux
ATATATATTTAATTACTTAAATAGTGCTGTCATTCTTTTGACGGCAACAGTAAACTAGTTATTCTATAAAGTTGAAATCATTGACAGATATTGGAGCAAATGTCTTTTAGTCTGTTTTTCCATCAGAAATCAAAATGGAAATTAAATCAGACTACAAAGCTGGGAAAAATAGCAGTGCATATCTTATTTGATAAGCTTAGCTTAATCTGGCACAAGGCCACCGTTGTGGAGCATCGAGTGAGGATTGAACTCACTACATTTGTAATGGTCTGTGAGACTAGCTTGCTAACCATTGCTCCATGGTGAGGCACTCTGCAGGTTTTATTTGGATCAAATCTGAAATTTCCCACCCATTACAAAAGCTGTTACCATTTAAAACAGGGGTTTGGTATTATTTGGTGATGCCTATTTGGTGTGGGCGTTCTGGCATAATCATTTAGACATCAAACCTATTTTGGTGTAAGCCTATTTGTCGACAGACATTTTGATGTTAGGAAAAGAAATGTTGATTGATTCATTATTCAAAGGTGAAACTAAATTTAACTTCATTGAAAAAACATTTTTGTGCTGTAAATAAAGCATAAATTTAAAAAAATTAAATGATGGTTTTTATTTAAATTTACTCTCATATTTCAGTTTGTTTGGAGTAAATTAAACAGTAAACTGAACGTTCGAGAATTGCCTACGATTTAATTAAAAACAAAAACTAAATTTACAGTTTTAAGGCTTTTTAAAGTTTCAACATTGAATGATGATGAATCAACAACATTTTTTTTGTCCTAAGCAGTCGACAAATGGGCGTATGTCAAATCAGATGATGCTTAAACACTCACACCAAAACACCCACGCCAAATCACCTTGGTTTAAAGTCGCACTTCACCTTCAAATTTCATTTCGTGGGCTGGAGGGTTATTCCACACACAGGCCCTGCCGTCTATGGTCCTACTGCTGTGGAAAACCCTTCCAAAAATCTTTGTTTGCAAAGCCATTCTTTCATGTGTCTTCAATGTGGGCGGTACCGCCTGCTATTTGACAACAACTTGACTAGATGCAAATAGTTCTTCGGACGATTGAATTCCTTCTTATTGTTGGTGTTGCTATCACAAGGTTTCGGCTGATCCATTCTTCGCCCTTCCTCAAGTGTAATATCAGTTTTGATTACGCCAAATCAGATGATGCCTAAATGCTCACACCAGAACGCCCACGCCAAATCATCTTGGTTTAAAGGGTGGGATCGGCCTGTGAAAGTCGTACTTCACCATAAAACTTCATCACAGGGGCTGAAGGGTTATCCCCACACAGGTCTATGGTTCTACTGCTGTGGGAAACCAATTCAAAAGTTTTGTTTGCGAAGCCAAGCCATTCTTTCATAAGCCAGGCATCTTCAATGTGGGCGGTACCGCCCGCTATTTGTTGATTTGCCATTTTAAGTTTGTTTTTGTTTTGAAGAAAACTAATAGGCTTAAAAGGAAATGTTAAAGGTGATGTATTTTAATTAGATTCTAATCAAAACCCTTTAATATTAACGGATATACAAAGTGTTTTTAGATTTAAAGAATATTGATCCGCAGTAGTTTTACAATTTACAGTTATATCCACAGTTATATCCACTGTAACAGAGATGCAATGGAACTTACAATCTATCCGCGTTCTGAATGATCAGTGACATTTGAAATGTTGCTGAAAGCCAACCCACCTTTGTGAAACGGTTAGAGCGTAGTTGGTGTGCGGAAGTCAGTGTTGCACTTCTATAGAATTATTTTGAGATCTACTGGTTTTATCAGTTATTTTTGTACAAAATGCTATAAAAATATTTTCAAGTTTTATGTTAAGTGGGCGGTGACATGTTTTAATCTCTTTAAAATATGTCAAAGTGGGCAGTGAGTGGAAAATAGGTTCAATACCCATGTCCATGTAATTAGCCTGAAAATTTACACAATTTTGCCCGAATTACACTGATTTTCCCAAAATTTGACACTGTTTTGCCCGTATTAGGAGGATGGGGCATTTGCCCCCCTGCTCCCCTGGCTTGTACAAACTATGCTCCTGTCAGTATAAGAGATCACAAACATTGACTATAAGTCAAGCAGTCATACAACACATGTTGTCAGCCATTATTGAATTTTCTTAGTAGGGAGAGATTTGCATCTCTCTGCTGTGGGAACAATACAATTGATTTTACATTTTTTCAATTTCTTCTAACTAATATACATAACATAGAATGGTGTGCAGTAAATTACTACTTAACATAGAATGATAATGATCTTGCTGTGTCATAGGTTCTGTACTTTTAATAAGTCGACAGTTCTCTGAAAGCCAAAAGGTTTTTCATTCAGACTTTTTTGAATCAGATAATAACATTCATAAGAAAAGAATGATAGATAGAGAGAGTAGGCAAAGAGAGGAATATTTCTTTTTCTTTTTTACGTCACATAATTCTTTTTATAAATCAATTCTCAAAATAAAAAATAGAAAGTACAAGAAAGAAAGAAAGAAAGAAAGTACAAGAAAGAAAGAAAGAAAGAAAGATAAAGAGGGAAAGAAAGAAAGAAAGAAAGAAAGTAGTGTTTATAACTAATGTAAACACTTCATACATATATTTATAACTTTTTCATTTCCCAATGAATTATATTGCATTTCAGACAATATTTTAATTTTTATTTTTGATGCAATGATTATTCATTTTTGCTTTGGACGTTTTAACAGGGATTAACTTGAAAAATCGATTGGAATGTTTTATTACAGAAATATATGTTGACATATGTTGCCAAATGATGTCCAGAATTGTATAAACAATGTTGCAGGTTTTGACTAGTCTGTTCTTTTTCTTGTTGAATTTATCAAGCAATCATTAAGATTACTAGTCCATGACCAATTGCTTCACAGACAATTATCATAACCGATAACTGGTTATTACAACTGCTGATGCACTTGAGAAGGCATGAAATTAAAAATTCCCACTTATAAACATTTTTGAAATGCAATATATATTTTTTTTTAAAAACTTTATGGAAATTGATAGGAAATCAAATTCATTTTACTGGGGGAAAAAATGTCATCTGTTGGGGTTGGTAAAAATCAGTCAAATGAGCTGAAAATCTTAAACATATATATAATGAGAGCCATGTCTGTCACACTTATAATATCAGTAGCAGCCATCAGCCTCTCTCTCTCTTCCTACCATCTTATTAAAATATCTAACCTTTTTCTCCCCTCTCTTCCAACCCTGTTATTAGACAACCTAACTTTCTTTTTTCCTACCCTCTTATCAAACTATCTAACCTCCTTTTCTCCCCTCTCTCTTCCTACCCTGTTATTAAACAACCTAAATTTCTTTTCTTCCCTCTTTTTTCCTACCCTCTTATCAAACTACCAAACTTTCTTTTCTCACCTCTCCCTTCCTACCCTCTTATTAAACTACCTAACTTTCATTTCTCTCCTGTCCCCCATCCCATGTCTGTCACACTTATAGCATCAGTAGCAGCCATCAGCCGAGCCTGTTGTTGTACACTTATGATAACCGTCAGAGAAGCGACGGGTCATGTACTAGAAGTAATAAAGAATAAGTTCATTGCTGTTATTTGAATGAACAGTCTGTCTTTGGAGCATTCAATATAACAACAACTTGACTAGATGCAAATAGTTCTTCAGACGATTGAAATCCTTGTTGTTGTTTGTGTTAACACAACGTTTTGGCCAGTCCATTCTTCGGCCGTCTTCAGGTGTAATATCCGAATGTGATGGGGTAAACAGAAGTTTTTAGTTTCAAAGGAGCCCCCATCACATTCGGATATTACACATGAAGGAGGCCAAAGAATGGATCGGCTGAAATGTTGTGTTAATAACACAAACAACAAGAAGGAGTTCAATCGTCTGAAGAACTATTTGAATGTTAATGACCCTTCTCAAAACTATAGAAAATATCTTACAACACAAACAACAAGGAGTTCAATCATCCGAAGAACTATTTGAATGTTAATGACCCTTCTCAAAACTATAGAAAATAACTTGACTAGAGTTTGGGTAGGTTCACATGTAGGTCAGGTCAACATGGACATGGATGATACTAGTAAGAGTTTATCAGAGGTCAGCATGATGCATATTGAAGTTGTGGGTTACAGAAAATTAGGATGAAAGGAATTGATTTTGACTGCCCGTTTCTGGGTGGGCTGTCTATTTCCCTCTGGCTAATGTTTGGCTTTCTGGGTGGGCTCTCTCTCTCTCCCTTTGGCTGATATCTACCCGTTTATGGTTGGGAATTTTCAAAGCAGACCTAACTGGTGACTATCAATTTTGGCAACCTTTTTAGAATTGTTAAAGGGCATCACAGGAAGAATTATGTATAGCAAAAACGATTTGGTTAGAACAAAAACACTTAAAGCAGGGGTGAGTATTATGTCGCACTGACACTAAAGGGAGATAATTACCTAGAATTATCTCCCTTGTCTTTCTCTAGGCCATGATGGAAGTGAGCTTTAGTCATGTGCGCGCAAGCGGAAATAAAGAAGCACACACATGGGAACTAAGGACCCGATTCATTATTACCACGAGTGTGCTACTGTAAACATCGTTTTGTCTTCATGTTCCTTTCTTTCCAGTCAAACCCACTTTTGGTAGCAAGCTACAAATAGAAGCTGAGGACTTTACTGTGAGCTGCTGCCGAAGCTCAATGGAGTGCCACTACGGCACCTCTGAGAAAAAAAAGCCGAAATAAATGAACGAGACGAAACACTCCAGCACCTAAAAAGTTGTCAGCCCCGGCACCTTAGCACTGCACCCCTGACTTGAATTAATACAAATTTGGAGGGGTCGTTACTTAATCTCAACTCTACATGGTAGAGAGTTCACTTACGAGTAAACTATGATTTTACTAAAAACCAGAGTGTGTTTTATTTATTTCTAGGTATGAAGAAAATGGACGAAAATTTCATATATGCCAATGAAACTGGGAAACCTTTACATCTAATCCACATACAAATAAATATGGGGTCCCACATTTAAAAAAGGCCTAGTGCTGCATTTTGTCTGTGTGTGAGGAAGGATAAATATGAAGACCCCTCTCTTTCCTTACGAATTATACATCTGAAGAAGGCTGTAGAATGGATTGGCTGAAACATTGTGGTAACAACATCAACAACATGAGAGTGTTCAATTGTCTGAACAAAGCTTGGAAATTATACTCGTAGGTCATCAGTAGTCAATTAAAAAAATCCCATGACAGTATGAATTTATAAAAAACACTTAATAATGACAGACATTGATGAATTCCCTGACCCTTGGCCTTTTAGTACAGTGGGGAGGTATAGTCTGGGTGATGGATTCCCAGTGCCAAGATTAATGATAAGAAACCAATAAAACAATAATGAATTCTAGAAAATTAGCTATGTTATTAATCACTGCTACCCACAACACTAATTTATTGCTGGGTTTAGGTTATTCATGTGTTCTGACATTTATATATATCTATGTATCTATCTATGTATCTGGATTTGCCAAGCCCTATCCATTCATAGTAGAAACTTGAAATTTTGTAGACACACTCCCCTCAATGAGTAGGGAAAATGTTGTTTTTTTAAAAATTCCCTCCTAAATAGGTTTTTAGAGGGGGGTTCAATATGCAATGTAAGTTTATGCTAAATTGGTCACTAGTTTGTTTTTTGAAAATTCAGACCTTTTTTTTAGTGATCACAGCGCAACAAAAGGCGAGAGAAGTAACTTATTCATTGATCACCCCTTTTTACAACATTTTAATTGATCTCCCCCAACACAACATATATGGGTGGTGGTGATTCATAATTTCCCTTGGAATGCTAGTTATTTGTTTTCTTAGAAATTTCCCATGTTTTAAAATTGTTTGATGAACAAGGGTTAATTTGAAGTGGTTACAATAAAAGCTATTTTTTCCTGAGCAATGCCGGGTCATCTTGCTGGTAAAAATTTTAAAAAAATAAAAACTGTGACTTACCTGAAGCAACAGCAGAAATTAATATAAGAATAATCCCGAATCCAATTCCAGCTCTTTTTAATGCGTATGGGACTCCTGTAAGGAAAATAAGGAAAAGAAATGATATGCTTTTAATTTTGTTTTTAATTTTCTGTCAAATAATAACAAGAAAAAGAACAGACTCTGTTCAAAACCTGCGAAGAATTTGGTAACATTTGTCATGTGATGTTATGGTAGATACGCGATTGTTTAATTACTTTTAATTAAAGCCAGTTTTAACTAAGTTCGTCTAATTAGGTTGTTCATTTAGTGTTGCTAATAAGAAAACACAATTGGTAATTAAGTAAGTTAACACCAGAACAGAAATTCTTCTCACGGTCAGAAAAAGGCATATATTTCCCCCCAGTATTTTTCGTGTCAAAGGTTGACCTCCTATGGTGCTTGGCATCAGCTATTGTCGGCTCAGAATTTTAGGAAATTACCCCATGCCGTGTGACAAACACATTTTGGGTCATAGGTCAAGTAGCATCGAGTGGGTGGCATCAACTTTGGCTAGAAAGGAATTTTACAGGGGAGAGCCGCAGTGATCTTATGAATAAGCTAATGGAAGTGGAGCTGAGAATGACACTTGATCAAAAGCAGATGTTTGAAAAACCATCAAAGACTTATTATAGATAAAAGATAATTAACAGCGATAACCACCCAGGCTTAAATAGGAATAAATTTTCATTGTTCGAGACAGAGGGATTCTGCCGGCATGATCGACATGTCAGCAACACATCCTGCTAAGGGGAGCATGACTAAATAGCTTCTTAGCCTTTCTTTCTCTCTCTCCGTACTTGCCTTTGTCATGTATACGCTCTGAGTTGAATACCCTTTTCCCTCGGTGGACAAAATGTAAACATGTATGTGTTTTGGAACTGCTGTGTCTGACTGTATCACTGATACGAAAATAAACACTCATACACTATACTATACACGAGAGACGTTTGTTTCATCCTTCAATTTCATGCTGTCCTGTGCAGTTCCTGCACCCCTGCATCTACTAATACTATGTCTGCATGTTAATAATAACTCTAACATGATTACGCAACAGTCAACATTACTTTCTGTAATAAAACTATTTGTTTCCTATTGATTTTTCAAGTTAATCCCTGTTAAAATGTTCAAAACCAAAATAAATAACCATTGCATCAAAAATAAGATGAAAAATATAGTCCGAAATGCAATATAATCCATTGGCAAATGAAAAAGTTATAAATATATATATTAAGTGTATACATTAGTTATAAACACTGTATAGTCCGCTTTCTTTATTTCTTTCTTCTAATTTTCTATTTTTTTATCTTGAGAATTGATTTTTAAAAAGGAATACTATGACGTAGTTCATAAAACTGTCGACTTTCGTCGCAGTTACTAAAGTATATTAGGGCTACCAATTAAAGTGTTATGATATCCTGCCACGAAAAGGTTGCTTTTCATCTAGTAGTATTAGTAGTAATATTATCTTGATTTCTGTTTTATTATTGCCAACCATTATTAATTTTGACTAGTATTTCTTTCATCATAATTTTAGTTGCTTTTCATCTAGTAGTTTTAGTAGTAATATTATTTGACTTTAATATTATTTTGCTTTCTGTTTTATTAGATGAAGCATTGCCAACCATTATTAATTTTTGACTAGTATTTCTTTCATCTTTTTCGTTACTTTTCATCAGAACTACTCAGACTGTCTACAGCAGTGAGTAAACAGCTCAGATCAAGTCTCGCCTAGAGCTTATTTTTTATTCTTTATTTCTGATCTGTGCTGTTTATTATTCCCTGCCACAGACAGTCTGATCAGTTGTGATGAAAAGCAACTAAAATCAAGATGAAAGAAAATACTAGTAAAAGATCGATAAAGATACAAAGTCTGTGTCTTGTTTGAAGTCTTGAATTGCTGCAATTTAATTTGGGGTTGAAGAATATACAAAACAAAATGTTGCAATAAAACAAAACAACAAGAGACAGGCCTGGTTTTTGTATGTTCATGTCTACTACCATACACCTAGTTCCAGTTCCAGTTCCCCAAACTCGGTCTTACTGTATACCTAGTTCTCAAAAACTCAGTCTTACGGTATACCTAGTTCTCAAAAACACAGCCTCACTGTATATCTAGTGCCTAAAACCTGGTCTTACTGTATACCTAGTTCCCCAAACCCAGTCTCACTGTATACCCAGTTCCCCAAACCCAGTATTACTGTATACCTAGTTCCCAAACCTAGTCTTAATGTATACTTAGTTCACAAACCCTGGCTTACTGTATACCTAGTTCCCAAAACGCAGTCTTACTGTATACCTAGTTCCACAAACTCAGTCTTACTGTATACCTAGTTCCACAAACTCAGTCTTACTGCATACCTAGTTCCCAAAACCCAATCTTACTATACACCTAGTTCCCAAAACCCTGCCTTACTGTATACCTTGTTCCCAAAAACTCAGTCGTACTGTATACCTAGTTCCCAAAAACAGTCTTACTGTATACCTAGTTCCTAAAACCTGTCTTAATGTATACCTAGTTCCTAAACCCATTTCCATCACTGATTATTAGTGGATCCAAAACAATACAGGGTGGTGCAAAAGTCGCAAAGGGGTTTAAAACAATCATAACCTTTTTTTTCTCCCTCTTTTCGGATATATAAAGGAACCCTTGGAAATTCACCATGGAAAAGCACACAACTGAGCAATGAACTAAAACAATAGAATATTACTTTGAATATCTTTAACATTAACCAAAAGCTCACATTCCCATTATTTGAATGTGCTGACACTCTGCCATCTGAGTCCATGACTCATCATTTGTCTGTGTGTTTTCAAGAATTGTGTTCCGTTCATGATCACCCATGAACAAGGAGACCACGTTCAGTCCGAAATATGGAAAATCCTATACGTGTGCAGAGGAGCAAATCTTCTTTGAAATGTTTTGCAGAATATTACTGAAAGAGCCAGTATTTGCGAAGTTCAAAATGGCGGGCATTTGAAAGAAACAATTTTCCGTACATAATGTAATGTTTATGTATATATGTAAGCATAATATCAATAAACATACTGAAGCTGAACTAACCGACAGACCCCATCTTCTTTTCTTCTCTATTCCTTTTCTAAACACATCTAAATATGGTTCTAACCAAATGTGTTTAACCAACACAGCTAAAAACGGAAAGTAACAAATCAACAAATAAACAACAAAAGACATAATACATAGGTTAATTAAATTCTCACTGTTTATATATATAATCTTTTTTAAACAATTTTAAAAAATTCATTAAAACTGAAAAGATATGAATGTTTTAAACGCCTTTGCGACTTTTGCGCCACCCTGTAGATAACCAAAAGAATTTTTACTGCCAAAGGTAAAATGAGTCAAGTTATAAATACTGTTATGGTTTCAGTAAATTTATTGAACCCACGCAAGATAGATATTTGTGCTCTCAAATTGATCGCTTATTTTGTAAATGCTTTATACGGATTGTTTACATTTTTATGTTTAATTAAAATTGGATAAACATTATATATATAAATTATTTCTCTGCATTTGTTTCTTTGCGTTCAAACATCTAGACAATTGTGGATTCTTCTGAAATTGCACCTTATACCACATCGATCAACTGATACATGCTGTCCGGGCATCTGAGAGTGAGGTGCAGCCGGTGCAATGGGGAGTATTGAAAAGTAAATACAATATTTCCACTAATAAAACAGGTCTGGTTAGTCACTCAATAGAAACTGTCACATGACCAATGTCCTTTGGTAGCATACCGTGTTTGGTAGCATATCGTGTTTTTTCAATAAAAAAATTGGAAAAAGGGGTGATCAATGAATAAGTTACTTCTCTCACCTTTTGTTCGGAAGTGATCACAAAGAACAAGCGTGAATGCTGCCGGACACAAACTAAGGGATCAATTTAGGATAAACTTACATTGCAAATTGAACCCCCACTAAAAACCTATTTAGGAGGGGGGTTTTGAAAAAACAAAAAACGTTTTTTCTAGATACAATAAAGAGTAAATGTTGAAGTTTTCAGCCTTCTAGCTCCACTGACAGTTTTGGTTGACTATCGTTCAGTAGCGTAGCAAGGGTTCTCACGACCCAGGGGCAAAGATAATTCACCCCTAAAATGTTTTGATTACGTAGTTGTAACATTTCTTCCTATTACGTTGTTTAGGTAGCTCAGGGTAACACTACATTGTGACTTTGGTTCCGTGACTTTTATTCCGGATATTCTTTTTAAAATATATTGTAGACTGCTTATGGAGCGATTATGAAGCGATTTAGTTTTGTTTACACTCATAATATGACCACTTCTATATCAACAGTTGTTATGGCATGCAGGGTCTCCGAGAGGAATTATATAAGGGCGTTGCAAAGCTGTTTTTGTAACGGAATGCACTCTGTGTTCATGTGTACGTGACAAACAAAGCCCATATCTTATTATCGGGGCTAGGAATTTGTGTTAAACTGCGTACGTGACAAACTGGACAGATTGTATTACCGGTGGCCGTTAAAAGGGGCCCAGATTTGAAAATAGGAGGGAATTGAGATCTGAGCCATTAGTGACAGGTCGCACAAAGAGGCCCCCTGTCCGTCAGGGGTGAGGGAAGAGAGTAGTAACTCAGAAAAGTGACCAACTCATTTAGAAAACTAAATGAAACAGAATTCCATATCTTGAAGTGACCCGTGAACCGGCCCAGAAGAGACATCTATATCGACGGAAATAAAACCACAGATTTCCCATTGAAGAACCTGAATTTCGTCGTCTTTTCTCTCCACCCACGTGGGAGAGCCTTTTCTCCAAAATTAATTTCCCTCCACAGAAAGTTCAGCTCCCGTCAACAGACCCGGAAAGAGACATTGTCATCGTCGTCATCATCATCATCATCATCATCATCATCATCATCATCATCATCATCATCATCTCTTTCTCTCTTGGCGTGAAGAAGAAGTACAACCAACATTATACTACATAGTTGAAAATTGTTGCTCGTGACCAGGTTTCGAATTACCTATTCGAAATGATTTCGAACCAAAGTTTCAACCACGGGAAAACAACAGTCCACAACGTGAAAAAGGTCCTGAATCCACTACACATGATGCGATCACAACGTGAATGGCGTCTCGAACTTCGACCACGAAGAAAGGGAAGAAAGATCAAGAAAAACAAAAGACATTTCTTTCTTTCAGTTGTGTTTTCTTAACAGCAACCAAATAACAGTAAGTGCAGTTTTTCGCATTACATTTTTTCTCATTTTCTTCGGCAGAGCACATTTTTTCTAACGAATCAAAGTATTTAATTATATTTGTTTCTTTATTGTTTGTTGAACGATTTTCGTTTGGACATTTTTTGATTTACTGTTTTTCAAATGTAGTCATCATCATCATCATCATCATCATCATCATCATCTCTTTCTCTCTGGCATGAAGAAGAGTACAACCAGCGTTATACTATATTTTCGTGCCAGCCCCCGCAAACACTGCACAAACAGCCCCGTCTTTTAGCCATCCAGCTTTCATCTATTATAACCCTTTTAGCATGCCATATTGTATTCGCTCACCAGTAAACGATAGCAGTGGTGTTGCTAGAGGGGGGCAAAGGGGGGCAGTCACCCAGAGGCACAAAAATTCCTTTGGCCTTAAATCGGCATTCATTTAATAACAACGTTTCAGAAATAATCATGGAGAATAAAGAATGTTTTTATTCAAATCTTTTAAAAATTAATTTTCGAGCAATTATTATTTTGCACAAGAGAAACTGGAGATTTTATGAAATTACCAAAATGTCCAGGGTTTTCACGAAATTGTACAATCTTACTGTAACAGCTGCAAGCTCTGAGCTGTCGGAATAAATAGGCGTCAGGGAAAATTAAAATCTGGTGGCCTGTTTGATAAATGATTTATTGGAAAAATACAATGGCGTGGCTAGAGACACTAGAGATTTGGGGTCCCAGGAGGGCTTGGCTCCTTTGAGGGCCCTCTCAAACATTTAATGAGATTTGTGGAAAAAGGAAAATTTGCAATAAATAGACATCCGCTATCACTTAATTGATAAATAACAATCCCAAAGGCTGAATTATTATTGATGCAATTCATTTATGAACAAATATGTCCTTGTTATTGTATAATGTCTGTAGAAATGCAGTAGGTGAACTATAATTTATAAAGCTTTTGGCCTCACCTCCATTTGGGGCCAGGGTGGCGTTTTCAAATAGAGATACTAGAGATTTGGGGGCCCAGAGGGGGGCTTGGCTCCTTGAGGGCCCCCTCCAACATTTAGTGAGATTTGATGAAAAAGGAAAATTTGCAATAGATATACATGCACTATCACTTAATTGGTGAAAAACAACCCCAAAGGCTGAATTATTATTTATGCAATTCAATGTATTTACAAATATATCCTTGTTATTGTATAATGTCAGTAGAAATGCAGTGGGTGGACTATAATTTATAAAGCTTTTGGCACCCTCTTCATTTGGGGCCGGGTGGCGCTTTCAAATCCCCGCCGCTACACAACTAGCTGCAGGCTCTGAGGTGCAGGAGGAGTAAATAGGAGGGAGGTAAAGGCAACAAATTAAAATCTAGTTGGGGTTTTGAGGAATAATGTATTGGAGAAATAATTTTGAACATCGATCAGTTCTGGACAAAATAGTTTTTGTTTGTTTCGTAATGTAATAATGTTTTTTTTCATTTCTATTTGGCTAAAATATCAATAGCAGATAATCAATAAAAATTTTGATTTTCTGTTTTATTCAGGAGTGCTGTGCTAACTTTTTAGATGCCGAAGCCAACAAAACACATGCCATTTCCTATATTCTCTCTCTCTATATACAGTATCGCCCATAAATAACTACACTCCTACCACTTTTTAATAGAAAGTTAATTGTCTTCTAAACCAAACATAGCAAGATTTCATTATTTCTAGTGGAACATTACCCAATCAAAATGGATATTATCAGGTATTATTTATGACCAAACTCTACAGCATTCAAACTCTGTTGCCAAAGATATTTTTTGTAGCGTGTACTCATGGACGGCAACATATTCATATTTTTGGCAACAGTTTCAATATTTTTTCTCTTTCTATTACATTTTAAACAATTTTTTATTCATTCAAAATTAGAAATTTGAATTTATT
>VCCN01004649.1:3867090-3879877 GCA_006491835.1 Architeuthis dux
CACCGACGCCAGGCAAATATAGGCTCTCACTAATAAATGTCTAGAAAGCTTTGTAGCTTCGAACACTAAAGATATTGCTGGAGAAAAAAATAAATATATATGTTTTCTCTTTTAGAAGTTTCATATTTATATAAGTCTTAAAGCTTTTAGGATGTTATTACGGAAAATGTTTTTAAACTAAAGATCTTGCCTACAGAAATGTTATGTTCTGTTTATTTCATTACTTGTCATGTAAGTCAATTATTCACTAATAACTGTTAATGTGAGATGTTCAGAGGGATTTATGTTTTACAGACTTAGATCTTATAGTACTATAAGTAACATTTAGTAGGGATCATCTGTTGTTTGCCATGGAACTGTTTCGGGGATTTAAAAACAAAACAGTCAATTTATTTAAGATTATATTGAAAAATGAATATTTATTGGGCAAAATAAATGCTTTTTTTATCATTAGGTTCGTGGTTATTTAAAAAAAAAACTATATGCAGTAGTTTATAATGTTTTAAATTATTAAAGGTTATATGGCTGTTTAAAAACCATTTTAAGCTTCAAATTATAGAGGTGTATTTGGAATATTAATAACAAATGATTAACATATTTAAGTTATAAGTATTTATATTCCAAATACACCTCTATAATCTAAAGCTCAAAATGTTTTTTAAACAGCCGTATAACCCTCAATAATTTAAAATTTAAAACATTATAATGTACTGGATATAGTTTTTAAAAAAAAATTTTTTTTTAAGTAACCAAGACCAACCATAGACATAATTCTGAAATTCAAATTTCAGAATGCTGGTACAAGAATTTAACAGAGAAATAGATCAGGGTATTAGACCAGGTATAGATTTTTAAGATCATTTTCTACCTGAAGATTCACTAATAAGTGTGAAACAAATTTGTTGTGGATACACCATAATATTATACAAGTTCTATTTTAATTAATATTGAGCACTATTGTTATAGTATAACAGTATTTATATAAATACCACATCATAATAATAATAATTATTATTATAAAATATGTATGTCTGTACACTTAAAAAGTTGAGAACTACGCATCACAGAGGAAAAACAAAGGCATATTCGAAATCAGCAGGTCTTGATCTACCCGCAGAACATATCTTTAGATCAGATTTTGAAGGAAAAAAACTTTGTTTTTCTCATCTGAGATTTTCTCAAAAAATATTAGCAGCATCATCTGAAGAATGCTTTTGTGCCATTTATTTGAACCTACACACATGTGAGATGGGGGATCAGTGCTTTTTAAAAAAAGATTTTCTGCATTAATTCGTAAGGTTCTATTTAAAAATTCATTTATTTAAAAAAATGGTAGCTTAGTCGTTAGAGGTGCACAATGTAATCATCAAACGAAGTTCAAACTCTGACGGTGAACTTTCTTCATAGTTTCTATAAATCATCTCCCTTGACTTCCGCTCTTTAGAAATATCTAAATTTAGATATTTTATATCTAAATTGGCAACACTGAAAAGAAGTAACCAAAATAGTTCAAAGCCATAGTTTCTTACGACGGAGGTTTAATTATTTTACATGACAATTATGGCAAGCTGCTCGACACACCATCAAGTCCAAACATGCACCTTTGGAACGGCCACTGCCCTTGTGAATTTGATTTTTCATCCTGTAAACTGATCCTACTTTTTATTTCCTTTTTTGTTTTTGTTTAGCTCAGATAATGTAAAAGAAATCTTTGTTATCTTCTGCTGTTAAATGACTAAACCCTTTAAACATTGGTCGAAATGATTTCAACATCCTCCTTGCAACTAAGATAAAGGATTAGCTTGTGTATTAATCCTAGTCATTTGGCTGTGAGTTTCTGATCTCTTTTGGCTTTCTCAGTATAATCTGTTTTATAAGACTTGAATCCATTGTGTCGTTCGTGATGTCCGCCTGAGGCTTTCAGTGCATAATCATGCTTCATCAGAGCAGCAACCAGGGATTAAATATGCCAGTCAAACCATTATTTTTCTAGCTTATAATGTGCAAGCTGGTCACTTAATCCCGATTTATTTAAGCCCAAGATAGCTGACCTTTTGAACTCTTCCCAGTCTAGTCTCACAACAAAAAGAATTATTAATGATGTATATATGATATATAATCAAGATGGTAATAATCTTATAATATTATTTTATCACCTGTTTTAATATTTCGATTACAGACTAAAGGACTCTTTAGCAAGGCGTTGCAATACTTTTGGGGTTAGTATACCTTGCAATTGTCTTTATAATGGACAGTATGTTTAGGATACTTTATTACCTGGCTACTTTTGACTATTTTAGGATACTTTATTACCTGGCTACTTTTGAAAATGCTTGGTTAATTTGTGTGAAAAGTATGTTTTCTTTTTTGTGTGTATTTTTAAATTCTCTTATAGGGTTTTCATTTGAAAACTTGTGATCGAACTTGTTCATAAATTTTACAAAAGGGATAACTTTGAGAAGAGTCATTAACATTCCAACTTTTGTTCAGACGTTTTCTTTTCCCCCATCTTTGATGATGTCAACACAATGTTTTGATCGATCCATTCTTCAGCCCTCGTCAGCAAATTCAACAAAAGAGGTAAACCCTTTTTTTCCAGGACTCTTTTCTTGAATTATACACCTGATGAGGGCTGATGGATCGATCAAAACGATTTGTTGACAACATTCAAGATGGGAAGAAGAGATTTGATCATCTGAACAAAAGTTGGGATACCCCTTATGTATTTGTATTTGTAATGTTTTGATTATGAATTGTAAATTTTTCTATTGTGTAACTAGTAATTTTGTTTTGAAATAAAGACATTGATTCTTTGGGTTCAATAATAGGCATTTTGTCCAAGTTGAAAATAGAAAAAATATTGTTTCTCTTTTTTTGTTTTGGTCGATCTTGAACAATTTTAAAAATGTTTCCTGTTTTTCTTTTTTGTAATTTACTGAATTATTTATAGAATTATACATGTTTTTTTTTAAATATAACAGTTTTAATTTATTGAAAAAAATTAATAGTGTATCTATGTAGGCTTTATTCTTAAATGCAAGAGTAGAGATTTGGTATTATGATTGTCATGTGCAGAGCAACCTTTCTAAAAAAAAAAAAATCTTTTTTTAAAAAAAAAAATTGAAAGATTGTTACTTGAACAATTTCCTAATAATAAAATGGGCAGTACTTTTTATCACTGCCATTCCCTGCCACTTCTTAATACTACTAGTTCTCAAACATAAACAAAATCCCTGCCATATGTTTCATTAACATTTGAGAACTAGTAGTATTAAAAAGTGGCTGGGATAGTTTTTGCATCAAAATATTTTATTAACATGTGGCAGAGATAAAAAGTTCTGCCGTAATACAATAAATTTCAAGCAAAGCTTAAATAAAAGGTGTTAAATTTCTGCCAGCATTAATTACAGAAGAAGTCCTTCATTATAATTTTGGATAATGTTATCAAACGGTTATTGTTATCAAAATCAGTCAGTCCCAAACACTACTAAAAATTCATTAAAAAACTCAATAAATTTTATATTAATGGGTGTAAATTGTTAAATTAAATTAAATTTTTTATAATGTAAAGTTGTTTATAACAATGAATTTAATAATACGCTGGACTTTTTTTTATAGAAAGAATCAATGCATTTTAGATAGAAAATTATATCCTGAAGCTTTCAGTTGAGATAACTCTTACAATAATGAAATATCAGACAATACAGTGCCAGACCATTTATCCGGCTTCTAGAAAACTGGTTATTTTTTAAACTGGCCGGTTTTGTAGTAGTAGTACACCATTCGACTGCTCTTTGTTTTAATTTTTGTGGCGTGATTGAATTCTTTTCAGATTAAGTTCAAGGGATTAATATTGATTAAACAGGCCCTGTTTTTTAAGTGGATTGATTTGTATGTTCAAAAACAGTTTTGTTGTTTACTTTCCACTGTATATTTTTATATTCTATATTTTAATAACTACCCTACTTCAGTAGTGTATTTATTTGTATCTGTTAAATACAATTTTGTTCTTTACTTTTCACTGTTTATTTTATATTTCAAGTATATATTAAGCTTTGGTCCAGAATTCTAGAAAATTCAGAAGTCTGGCCCACCTTTGGTCCCAATTTTGCCGAATAAATGGTCCGATACTGTACTGAGGAGGCCACTTATTGTGATCACTTTGGGACATTTTAGATAACAATAACTGGCAGATAACATTAAGCAAAGGATATAAAAATTGGAACAATTTACATTCATTGTTATAAATTCTTGTTATTATATTAATATTAATTTTTAATTCATTTTAAATAGTATTTGGCACTGACTGACTGATTTTGATAATAATAAACGTTTGATAACATTATCCATGATTATAATAAATAGCTTCCTCTATACTTTATCCTGGCAGAAATGTAAAACCTTTCATTTATGCTGCACTTGAAATTTATTTTATTATTAGGAAATCGTTCAAGTAACAATCTTTTAAGTTTAAAAAAAAATTGCTGGATTTTTTTTCCTTCTTTTTTTCAATGTGGTAACACACTTAGTAGAATATACAAATTGTAGTTTTCAGTTTTTTGTGCCTGAAGCTACTCCTGTCCGCATCAGTATCTGGTATTTAGTGACCTTTTTAGTGTGATTACTAAGTATCCTGTATCTTCATTAAGTGTCAACAGTTTCCCTTGCTGTTGGCTGAGTGACCTTAAATTGCTTCAAGGGAAAAGAAAAAACTGCGTTTAAATGATTCACAAAGAGGGACAAATGTAATTAAATCCAATTTAATGGTCATTCTTTACATGATAGCCTTATGGCCTCTGTTCTCTGTTTGTTTTTGTTGTTGTTTTTTTGTTTGTTTGTTTGTTTTTAGTCTGGCTTTCTAAGAATCTTTTTATATGAGAGCAAATAAAAATTATTACTACTGTCACTGACAAAATTCAAATTACCAGTGAAAATGGCTGTATTTGAAGGCCCTCACCCTGTATTTTAGCAGGAAATATTAAGGGAAAAAATGCATTTCTCTGAATTTTTCTCATTTATCATCTTTTTTTTTTTTATAACTCCTCAAGTTCTGGCTGATGTGGGGCTGGACAATGAAGGTTACGTTTACCTTTTGAGCTATTATTTGGAGGAAAAAGATGAGTCTTAAATCCAAATACCTTTGTAAAGCATTCGTCTTATAGGCCAGCATATATGGTATGTTTTGCTCAGTGCATACTTTTCTATACATTTATGAATATTACAAATACAATTTTTGTCCATTTTCAGTATTTCAAAAAAATTATAGCCCCCACAAAAATAAAATTAAGAATATTATAAATAAGAATAATAAAAGAAGATTTTTACAGTATAACTAAATTGTACAGAAAAACTCTAATTGAGATATTAATCTCTGCAAACTTTGTCTAAATGACTGATTTCTGTTTAAACTTTCTCTTTTCAGCTATGTGAGGAGATAGACATGACTGTTTATGAAAGCCCTATGTGGCCATGACTCCTATTCTGTGACCAAAGATTATGGAAATTTTATGACTTGTGACTACTTTGTCATTTTGGCTGGAACATCACATACGGAATGGATCTTGTAGATGAAGATGTCTATCCAAGATCGTATCGCCCAAGTTTACTACAGTTATGGATTATTTTGTGCTAGCCATTCTTACTCCATTATATGCTCTGTTATCTGCATTGTGATAATAGCATGGTGAGTGGTTATTTGTTATTGTTCTTTTTATTTTATTTTGTGACTTTTGACTTCTATGCTAGATCAATGGTTCTTACCTTTTATTTATATCATGCCCCACCCCCTTACTATAAAAAAAATAATAATTTAATTATATATCATGTGGTAAATTCTTTGTAAAAACAAAAAATACTGATATATGAATTTTAGGGCAGTTCCTAAAAAAGTTGTAATTTCTTATGCAAATACCTCATCACTTTTATACCTCACAAAGATGATGAGTTAAATATTAATTATTATGGAATTTATAGTAAAATTAGTAATTACTATTCAAATGGTTCTTCGGATGATTGAACTCTGTCGGCCTTCCTCAGGTGTAAAATCCGAGTATGATGAGTTAAACAGAAATTATGTTTAAAGGGGGGTAGCCCTAATAGCGCAAGGCCCGGTGTTTCTGTGTCTTTGTCTTTGTTGAGAAGTGGAAGCCACATCGGGTTGAAATCCGCACTTGTCTGGCTAATGCATTTTTAGTCGACATTTTGATGTGAGCTGCCTCTTTGATTTTTCTCTGTTTCCAACGTTCCTCAACAAATCTAAACCCGACAGGACAAACGTTGTGTTTACAACACAAATAACAAGGAGTTCAAATGTCCGAAGAACCATTTGAATATTAATGACCCTTCTCAAAACTATAGAAAATATAGTAATTACTAGTACTGTGTATTTAGGAATCAATCCATTAAGCCGTGACATGACTCAGTTTAGAGCCACATAATTCTTCTTGCTTTTCACTCCAAAAATCCAAATTGCCCTGCAATATATTCAAATTGCCTCCACATTCAGAATCACAATGCTAGACCTTTAGTTGCAGAGGAGGCACATTTTAAAAATGAGAGGGATATTGCAAAAAGATGTTTTTATAATTTCCAATTGATTTTAAAAAAAGAATTTGTGACGAATAAAGAATTATGGTACCTCGCATATATGCATGCTGTAAATGCAGCTATTTGCAATGTAAGTGAAACGCATGCGCGCGTAAGGTGCAAGTATGTTATGCCAGCTTAATTTGAATACGTGAAAAGTTGCCAGCTATTTAAGGGTGCAGGAAAGAGAATGTGGCGGATCGTGATTCATAACGGATTCGTGAACGTGGATGCCAGTGAATTCTTCGCAGAGAGATTGTCGGAACTTAATGGTGTTAAACTGAGTCAGTCTTTTTCGCACTTGGCAGTGTACTTCCAGTGACAGTTTACTGGATTGTTTGTTCCTTCCTGACTGGTTTCAGTACATTTGGTTTTGTTGTGTGTCCTTACTCCTTTAGGGCGTTTGGTTTGGCACTATTTCCGTGAACTCCTGCACGCGAGCTGTGTCGTGTGTTTTGACTTTGTTTTCGGGCACGTCAAGTGACCTTAAAAAAAACCTATAAAATTTGTATTTTTATAGAAAACATAAGGAATAAAAGTTTCAAGTTTACAGATTCTTTTATGAAACCTAGAGAAACAATCTCCTAATCTTCTAATAGCCCACTCCGCACCTCCAATGGGTACTAACGGTTAGCAGCACGGAAAACAGAATTGGTGGACAGTTTGAGTTTCTGGCTGAGGCTGTTTACATTTACTTTGCACTAATGCCCTTGGGAAAGGCACGAATCCACTTTCTCCCCCAGCTATGGGTAAATGGCAGGGAAGTTGGAGCCCTTCAGTCCGCTTAGGCCGTCCATTTAAGAGACGGTTTCTCTGAAAGAAAAACCTACAGCTTGTCAGTTGCCATAGCTGGTCCGAAGCCCGGGTAAAGGAGGAAGGTTAGGCGTGAGTCTAGCAGCCCCACCCTGTAAAAACCTACTAGCTACTGAAATTACAGCAGAGTGGTTGTGACCTTATGCTCCACAAAGGAGTCGACAGGAATAAACAAAACAACTAGTACCCACGCTCATGGTCTCATACCAGTCCATATCAGTGATCTCGCCAGCTGTTTGGATTGATATTGTAAACAAGTGTTGCTGAAAACCACATGATGTTCTTATTAAATATTTAAACTAATGTCCAGAGTTATTTGATATTTGTTTTAGTTGTATTGAAAGCAAAACCTAAGAACCTTATCAAATTTTATAAAAAAAGCTTTTTATACAATTTCAGATATTACTCAATGTCTTTATAAATAAAGAATTTTAATTTTCCTAAACATGTTTTTCATTTTTAATCATTAACATTCCTAGTTTTTTTTTTTTTAAAACATTGCTGCAAAAATGATATACTATAATAATGTTGTTTTTATTTCTGTAAAAATGTAAATGGTTCTGATAGGCTTGAAATTAAATCTTAACCCTTTCAAGACTAACCTATTAAGGGGCTTAATGCCTGAATTAACCCTCAGATTCATAAACCGCTTGAAACTGCTCCTAAATGACAGTGGAACTCTTCTGTGAATAGAATAAAAAAAAATAATGGAACTCTTTTGTGAATTGAATAAAAAAGATTTGAGCAAAGTTGGAAGACTTAACCGTCAAAAATGGATTGCATCATAAGGACTGATTTGACCGATCACCGCTAAAGAAGCTAACATTTTTTTACTTTTGTACTTACACAGTATTTCTATTTACTCGAGTCAAGTACTAAGCCGGCATGGCAATGACTGTTTGAGTTTTAGTAAAAAGCGATTATTTTATTTAATTTTTTTTATTAAATGAATTATTGTAAACCATTTTTATTAATTTTTGACTACTATTTACATTCATCCCAATTTTTAGTTTAATCACAATTTCAGTAAGGCTGTCACCGCAGCACTGCAGTGTTGTTGTTTTGGTTTTAGTAAAAAAAAAACTTTTTAAAAGGCGATCGATTATTTTATTTTTATTTAGACAAAGTATTGTAAACCATTTTTATTAATTTTTGACTACTATTTGCCTTCATCTTAACTTTTAGTTGTTTTTTTAATTACAATTCTACTTGGTTTTAGTAAGAAAAAAGCCATTATTATTCATTTATTGTAAACCATTTTACACATTGTGATTTAAAAACAAAATACTAAAAATTAAGATGAGGATAAATAGCAGTCAGAAATTAATAAAAATGGTTTACAATACTTGTATTTTACTAAAACTCAAACGGTCATTGCCGTGCCAGCTTAGTACGAAAGTAAAAAAAATGTTAGCTTCTTTAGCAGTGATCGGTCAAATCAGTCCTTATGATCCAATCCATTTTTGAGGGTTAAGACGTCCAACTTTGCCAAAAGTTTTTTTAATTTACCTAAAGTTCAAAGTTATATTAGCAGTTATTTCCCTTGTATTACCATTCAATTTTTTAAATATGAATTTAAGAGTTAAAATGTCCAAGTAGACTTCTGCAAGTGAGATCCCAGCAGTCACAGAAACTTTAGGATATATATATCCCAGGAGTCTCAAAAGAGTTAAGATAATGTTTAATATAACTGATAGAAAATGTTTTAAGACTATTTCCCCTGATTGAAATTGTTTTTTGTTAAATCTAAAGATATAAAAATGAAAGTGTTTGTATCTTGTTTTCCAGCTATCCTTTGACCAAAGTGCCTCTTCCTGGGAATGCTCCACTGGAATACTCCACTCCAGTTCGGACTTTCCTGGAACAGAGGCAAATGACTTCTCGTGGAGGAGGTTTTGATAAAGCTAGTACAGACCAAAAAACACCACCAAGATGGGTGAGTCATTTGTTTTGTGTTGGGGTGATTTCTCTTTTTTTTCCACTTGTACTCAGTGTTGCCAATTTAGCGTGTTTTGCGCTAGATTTAGCGCGTTTCTTGTTTTGCTATTGAAAAAAAGCGCTAAATTATTGTGTTTTCGCCTAAAAAATTTTTTATATTTTCTGGCTATTTTTAACCATTTTCAGCATCTTTTTGGTGGTTTTTGGCAGATTAAAAAAGTTTAGCACTTTTTGGCAGTCAAACTAGAGTGAAAATATTTTTAAAGTTGGCAACACTGCTTGTACTTGAGGTTTTGTGGGGAGGTGGTGATAGAGGTTGCGTTATTTACTTTGTTCGTTTTTCATTCTCCTTTATTTTACTTGAGCAATTTATTATAATCCACTTCCAGCTTGCTAGGCCCATCGAAGCTTCACCAGAGCCCCATTAAATATACACTTTCATCCATCCGTTTTTATTCTCCTTTATTTTACTTTTGCAATTTATTATAATCCACTTCCTGCTTGCTAGGCCCATCAAAGCTTCACCAGAATCCTGTTAACCATACATTTTGGGAACACCTTTCCTTCTCTGTCCATTGCCTGCCTCTCATAATGCTGGATAGGGGGTTGGACTTTCTCTAGTTTGAATTTAGAGTTGTCAGTCTCCTTGACTGGTTGCGAACCAAGGCTGAGGAGCCCAGTCTGCTCTGCTATTTACCCATAGCTGGGGGAGAAGAGATGGATTCATGTCTTTCCCAAGGTCATTAAAGGAATTCCAACTATCACAGCTGGTGTTTTTAACTCTGCCGATTTCATTTTCCATGCTATTAACGATTGGGCCACCCGCACCTCCTAATGGACGAAAATGTTATCTGCTATTTTTATAGCTGTTTGTGACCAACTTTGGTACAAGACAACAATTATGGAGCACACATAGAGGATAAAACTGCCTAACAATGGTCTGTGAGAACAGTTTGCTAATCACTGCACCATAACTGAGCCAGTCTTGTAGAGCTGATTTTATGAACTTATCAACAAATTAATCGAATAAGGTCACAAGAATACTTTTTAGCCAGATTTTGAAAAGCGGGTTTCATAAAGATTTTTGTTGGACTAGACCACCCAGTGAGAATCGTACATGTTGACATGGACTGGTAGTTGATATATCAAGTATTGGAAGCCTGTGTTGGATATTTAGGCAGCCGTAGGCGGAGGTCACAGATTTAACCCCCACTGGTGTTGAAAGTTAAACAGGATATCGATGACAACAAAGTTATACCAGAAACAGACACACCAGGTGTTCAGAAGTCATAAACAGGATATTGACCCTGACTGCAGATGGCGCGGTGGAAAATCAGTGTGGCCGTTTGAACCCGATAAAAGCAACCGAGAGACACCCTCAAAAAAGAGAGAGACATGGAACGCCATCAGAGAGACAGACCGCCTAGGCTGGGGGAAGACACATGGCCAGTTCTCCTGTTGGGAACAGTCTGTCTGCTGCCATTGTCTCTCTCTCCCACTCTTCATTGTCCGCCACGGCACAATGTATCTTATGAAATAAAAATATATCCTCATATTTTTATGAACAAGTTTAGATACAAGAACCTGACACTAGGTTGTTTTATTCAGTCTGAAAAAGATTTCTTTCCTAGACCCAGAAATATATACTAGGCCATTTCTGCTCTAATTCTTTCTCAAAATTTTGTTCTCAATGATATTTATTCTTAAATTCTGAGTTAAATTCTTATCATTCAGTTGCTCTTACGGTTATCATGTTCGTCCTTCGTAGGTGAAGATGACCATGACTTCTGTTCTGAGTGGTGCAGCAGCTGCGGTGCACTTCAGGGTCTGAAGTCATGACTTGCGCTTGAGTTGGATTAAAGTGAGAAAGAGTTGCACAATGTCATCAGCCTCACTCTCTGTAAGCTGTAAGACATAGTCAGGACGGCTGGAGACAGACCAAGAAGCAGTGGAATGACCAGGGCACTCTGCGTGTCATGCCATGCTCTTCGTGCTCCACAGCATTTGCTGGCCTTAAAGGGCGCTCCACTCTCTGGTTTGGAATCAGAGTTGTCCATCTTGTAGATAGAGAGAGAGAAGAGATGGATGCATGCCTTTACCTAGGTAAAAGATGAGTGACTGAACAGATTTGATCAAAGCCACAGTTACATACTGTAAATAAAAATGTGTTTAGTGTTTATATTTTCTTAATATTAATTGAAGAATTTGAATAGGAATTAAAGTTATGGTATTCCTGTGTATATTAATTTGGCCATTTTTCGTTTTTAAACCATTTGGAAGATCATACGTGTAAACATCTGCTTTAGTTTAGTAAAAAAGTTTGATTTCACTTTGATTACACAGTTGTTTTTATCCTTGTTTTGATTAAATAAACTTTTGATCAAATTAAAACTAAGTATTAAAATAAATATATATAAATAATTTTTATGCCGAAAGAATGCCAAAAAAACAATGTCTTCTTAAAAGCAGAAGCTATTTACGTGTATGATCTTCCGTAGCAAAAATCGGCAATGATTTAAAATACTGAAAATGGCCGAGGTACCTTAGACAAAAAATTGCCTTTTTTTTTTTCTTCCTTCTTTATTAACTTGTAACATTTGAGTTTTGACAGTTGTTCCTGTTGTAAACATATTTTAATTTTTCTTTCAGTATTCTGGCATTCCAATTGGCTTTGTTCAGCAAATAGTTTTTAAAGGAACCGTATCTCCATGGAATCCTGATCAAATGGTTGCAACTGATGCTTTTCGTGCTCCACTTGCTAAAGTCTTCGATATCATGGATGAGTTGAATTCTTTCAAATATAGACACGGGTTTGTAGAACATCATCTTTTTCTTGAGATTAAAATCAACCTTTAGGAATCCCATTAAATTTACTGTGCAGTAGGGTTGGTTGTTATAACAAAATTTAACAACGTCGTTTTCAGTAATGCTGTCTTTAATAGTAATTGCTTTTCATGTGGCTTTATAAGATCAAAGTATTGACCAGATCATTTTAATAGTTTTGTTAATTTTATTGTGTAGTCCAGTGATTCCCAAAGTGTGCACTGTGGCCTCCCAGGAAGCCATGATATAACTTTTTATGAACTTAAATTACATGGTTCATTATTTTTTTTTATCTAACTAACCTAACCACACGAACGCAAATGCAATTGCTCAGTATTTTCTAACTTATGACGCTGTGAAAAAATCCATATTCACTAAGGATGCTGTGACTCAAAAACATTTGGGGAACACTTGTATAGTCCATTATAATATGAAGTCATTCAGGAATGTATTTTAGGTTCTCAGTCATTTCGGCAGAAAATCGACACCTGATAGAAAAAAAAACTTGCATATAAAAGTAAACAAAACAATGACTTTAAAACATTGCAATATTCTACTTAATAATTAATGAAAAATTAGTTTTCTGTTTCTCTTAACTGACATTTGGGCTTTTTTCTTTCTAGCAAAG
>VCCN01004649.1:3882299-3905479 GCA_006491835.1 Architeuthis dux
CAAGTCTGACTTTGAGGGGGCAGCCTGTTTCCCCAATGTAGAGTTTTATGGATCGTCCAAAACATTGTGTTAACATCACAAACAACAAGGAGCTCAATTGTCCGAAGAATTATTGAATGTTAATGACCCTTCCTAAAACTATAGAAAATATACAAGATTTTGTTCAGTTAACAAAACTATAGAAAATATACAAGCAAACCGATTCAAGTTTCAGTTGGGATTGTTTACATTCATTTCTCACTAATTCCCTTGGGAAAGGCTAAAGGGGGAGGGTTGGGCATGGGGCTAACAACTCCACCCCTGTAAAACTTATTTGATACTGAAACTGCAGCAGAGTGATTGTGGCCCTATGCTCCACAAGGAGTTTATGGGAATAAACAAAAAACAAACTATATTGATTATTCAGTACTATGATTGAAATATAATCATGAAATAACAAAAATGTAATGAAACCAACTTTTAACTCGGCCCTGTCGGCTGGAGCCTAGAATACGGTGACTGCATCCCCTACAGAGGGGTAAGAACCCCCCAAACTGGGGCCCCCTGTTCTATCACCAAAGTTGCAAGACTCTATTTAAAAAAACCTCCGACTTTCAGAATTTTAAACTGATTTCGGCATTAAATGACCCATTAAGGGCTGATATGCCGCTAAACAAATCAAACAAAACCAACTCTTAAATAAATTACCATCTTTGTTGACATGTAAACGTTGTAGAAAAAGATTGCAAAAAGTCTTTTGTCTCACAAGTGAAGGTCAAGACTCTTCTGTTGGCCAATATTTAGCCTTGACTATTGGATGTTTTTTTAACATTCCAGCTGAAACTGGCATAGTTTTTATATGTCCACGTGTCTTATATACCAATCAAATATGTTAATTCTTGTGTTTCTTTGAGAAAAAATAATGTGGTTGTGTAATAGATTCATAGTATCATTATTATTTAAATTTTTATGACTACTTTTTACCTTCATCTTAAATTTTATTAGTTGTTTTTTATCGCAACTTTTGCTTAGATAAAAAGCAATAGATTTATAGTATCATTATTATATAAATTTTTATGACTACTTTTTACCTTCATCTTTAATTGTATTAGTTGTTTTTTTATCGCAACTAATAATAAGATGGAAGGTAAAAAGTAGTCATAAACATTTAAATAATAATGATTTATAATACTTCATCTAACAAAAATAAAAATGTAGAGATTTCATTTAGTAGTTGATGTGTAATGAAATATTAAGTTGAGGTCTAAACTCTAAATATTCTTAAACGAATTCAGTCAAATTTTCTTTTTAATCTACTCAGATTAAGATTTCTTTAAAATCTTACTTTCTTAATTACTGCTTTAATGTCTGAGTTTTTGTGTTTTCTTTCCCACAGATATTCTTTTTGGAATTCCTTGGAAGGCGTCCGGTCTGAAAAAGTATTATATTCGAAATCAACGGAGAATAATTTCATTTGCTGTTACAATCATCTTTAAATCTGAACCATATAATCATGAGTAAGATTGCATTACGTTTTCCTTCAAAAACTAACTTTCCCTTCAATGTATATTTTAGTTTGTAGGGTCACCAATTCGTAGAGGATAATACGGCAGAACATATATCTCTGTCTACAATTATGATTTACATGCATTATGTTATCAGAAGGTATTCGGCTTTGGTCAAGATTCAACGAAATATGTATGTAATATATATAATATTTATTTATAGTACAAATAACAATGAATGAATGATTGTGAATGTGTCTTGCATCAAGAAAGTGTTCATCAGTTGATTGGAACAAAAGAGTCAATAGAAGAAGTTGTAATAAGACTTGTCATGTAAGTGTGTTTATGCATGTGTGTGTGTAATCAGAGACTTACTTGTCTTCGTTGAAATGTCTGTGAATATGCTTGGTGTGATTGTGTGTGTGTGTGTGTGTGTGTGAGCTGGTCTATTCCACATATATTGAAATGCCAGACAGATTTCAGCAGTCACGGCTCAGTTGCCTGTGCCCTCAAGCAGCTAAGCCATGACTGGTGAAATCTGTCTGGCGTTTCAATATATGTGGAATAGACTGGCTCCCACGAGCATTGGAGTTTAGATGCATTTTCATTGGTCAAAAAATAGTTGATATCCAAAATAATTGTTGAGAGCTGCTGCTGTTGATTCTATTTGAATTATTTGGTCATTTGAATTCACGCCATTTTATACTTTGTTGGTGCAATTCAAGTCTATTTGTTAAAATCTTTGGAGGGTCTTTAATAAAGAGTCTACAATATATTCATTCATTGACTCCAATTGTAAACAAAAATTACTAATTTCTTTACAACCTCAAGCAACCAAATCTATTTTCTCTGCTATGAAGCACTTTATTAACAGTGCAAATATTTCTGGATTTGCTTTAAATCCATGTTGTTTTACATTAAATATAAAACTGGAACAGATGCTGACATCCCTTTTTACAAAATCTCATAACTTATTTTTCTAGCTGAGATAAGCTAAATAAAATTTGAATAAAAATTTTAAAATAACCATTGAAAAGGTATTTTTCACATATGGTAAGCAATCAATTATTTTCTGAGAACTCTTTTGTTTTTCTATGTATGTCCAAAAATAAACAAACCCCAAACAAAATATCAATAGAGGAAATTTATCCATAAAACAATGATTATTTCTTGATTCTATGGTTGATAACATTTTTTTAATTAACTATTAAAAGTCATAGACTGCTTGATACTTCTCCTAATTGAAAGTGGAACTCTTCTGTGAATAGAATAAAAGATAGTGGAACTCTTCTGTGAATAGAATTTTTTTTAAATTTAAAAATTTACCTAAAGGTAGATGGTGTAATGGTTAGCACGTCTGCCTCACATGCCGGGTTCGATTCCCGGTATGAGCGAAGAGTGTGAAAAACACTTCATTAGGACAAATTTCCCTGTGCACGCAGCAGCTAATTGAGTGCACCCTAAGCTGTGTGATTAGGGTGGAGGTATCCCTTCGGCAGACTTGCATCCTGCCAAGGGGGTGGTCATAAAAAAACTTGTGAGTTTAAAGTCCTGGTCTCAACCAGACTTGAGACTTGCAAGGATCACTAATCTGATACATGCAAAGAAAATCGGAACTTTGTCACTGATCTACACGCGACCTGCTGCGCATTTGAAATAATAATAAAATAAGAAGGGAGGTAACTTTGATCAGTAGTTATTGTCCTTGATAATATCATTTCAACTTTCTTATATGAATTTAAGAGTTAAAGTGTTTATATTCTTTAAAATCTATTTTCTTTTCTTTCAGATTCATCCAAAGTTTAAGACATAGGCTTGAAACTTCCTTCCCTGGCAGCATCCGGAATGCCAATAATTCTGCTATTGATCACCTGGTCCATATTTACTTCAAAGATTTCAACTATTTTGTTGAATACACTCCTTTGATGGTTACATATTTGGTTCTTTTGTTATATTTGTATTTTTCTGTCCGTGAGTATCTTATAAAATCTCTTCATTCAATTCATGCTAAAAGTTACTTCCCTTTTTTGAGTTTGGGACAACATCCAGTTGAAATGTTTTTTTATGTCAATCACTATTAAAAGAACTCTGTTCTATAAAGATGTTTGTGAAAGTTAATATTTTAGAAAACTAAACAAGTTTAAAATTCCTGAAGTGTGGAATTTCCTATTTGTTTTTAGAATGTAAGCAAGTTTTGCAAGTAGCTATTCGAGTATTCTGATGAAATCGAAAGTCACTTACCCTGGACGAAGAGATCATGTTTGTGTTTTGCCTGCATGTCCGCCATTTGCAATGTCTGAGAAACGCATGTGCGCGCTTCCCAATCACGAATATGCTTGAGTTGCGACTTATTTAAGCATACGAAAGAGGAGTTTTGCAAAAGGGCATGAACAGGCTGGCTTTACTTTTGAAAGCGATCTGATGCGTATGGTGACCTGTGCATCTCATAATTGACTGTGACACCGTTTTGAAGTCATTCCCTGTTCTTGTGATGACCCCGTTCTGAAGTCATTTCTTGATCCTGCATTGCCGAGCCGCCCCCTTGCCAAAACAAGTATATGTACAATTATGGGTCCTTTTGTGAATACAAAATTCCAAAACCTTAAAAGTACAATGCCACGTAGTTCAGTATGTTATTAAAATTCTAACAGGAAAAAAATTAAATGTTTAAAAAATGTTGTCAATCAATTTACTGAATTTGTTTTAGTTTTTTAAACTGATTGAATGAATAAAATTGTTTACATTTCCTACTATACATACTATGATTTCACCAGTCACGGTTTAGCTGCCTGTTCCCTCAAGCAGCCACACTGTGACTGGTGAAATCTGTCAGGCGTTTCTATATATGTGGAATAGATCAGCTCCCACGAGCATTGGATTTTAGATACATTTTCATTGGTTGAAAATTAGTTGATATCCAAAATAATTGTTGAGAGCTGCTGCTGTCGATTCTATTTGAATTATTTTGTCGTTTGAACTTGCACCGTTTTCTACTTTGTCGGTGCAGTTCGAGCCTATTTTGTTAAGATTTTGTTTTTGTTTGATAAAGAAATTTAAATTGATTGAATGAAGAAAATTGTTTACATTTCCTACTATACATACTATGTAGGTAAATTAATTTATTTTAACTTTTAGTAAGTAAATTAGTTGAGCTTATTTGCATTGTTTTTTCTTTTTCTTTTGAAGGCAAAATTGAAATGGTGAAATCGAAATGGGGTCTGGCACTGAGTGCCGTTGCCACTGTAATTGCATCTCTTTTGATGTCTGTCAGTATATGTACGTTATTTGGATTAACTACAACTCTGAATAGAGGGTAAGCACATTACGCAGTTCTTTTTATACCATTATTGCTCCGTCCATTCTGCATATCATTATGTAATTCTTCTAAAAGATGAAAGTAATTCTGAAAATCATGCTTTGTAGGGATCAATAAGGATTTTGGTTTATTTTGTAAATACCATTTATGAGGGACTATAAGATAAATGATTTACAAGGGTATTTGGAGGACTACCACTCATCCAAGTCCCATAACTGCTGAACTAAACCCAGCAATAAACCAGTGTTGTGTGCAGCAATGATTAACTAAACCCAGCAATAAACCAGTGTTGTGGGTAGCAGTGATTAATGAGATAAGTGGTTATTGCTGATGACAGAAAGAGTGCTGTCTATGGTTGGCCTTTGATTCTGTATTCCAGGATTTTGGTAGTTCTTTAATTCTGCTAAGTGTTACATTTTTCATCCAATCCTGAGTAACAAGAAGTAAAGTAAATGTGAAGCTTAATTACACTTAAACTTCAGTTTTTTCCAGACGTGCTGCTCACACATTTCACTATCAACCTCCTTTGTTAATTTACTCTATATGCCAGTTTATAAGATGGACATTTAATTTGAATAAAAAAAAATGCAAATATTACACTGTCCAATGTACTGGTATTATGACTGTCTACTGAAGTCTCGATATGGACAGTTATGGGGCTTGGATGAGTTACAGTGAGCATTAGTCCCCCAAATACCCTTGTAAACCGTTTGAGTTATAGTCCGGCTTATACAGAACCTGAACTTGAGAGTAAGGTATATAGTCATATTTTTACATAAATAAACTTCAACTTTTTTTAAAAGAAGACTAAAAGATAAAATAGAACATTCTAAAAGTGAATATAAATAAATCATAATTGAGTTTTTAAAAAATGATTTTTTTCCCCCCTTTCTTTAGCTTTTTGTATTTTTAATTTCATGTTCTAGTTTATAAAATATGAAAATAATATGAAGGATGAAGGTAAAAACTAGTCAAATTTAATAAAAAGTGGTGTGTTACAATACTTCATCCAATAATAATAAAGATTGATTTATAAAAGTTGTATAAAAACAACTAAAATTAGGATGAAGGTAAAAACTAGTCACATTTAATAAAAAGTGATGTTACAACACTTCATCCAATAATAATAAAGATTGATTTATGAAAATAATATTTTTGAAAAGCATTTCTTGTAATTTTATTTTTTGAATGTTGTTTAATTTCAGTGAAATCTTCCCTTATCTTGTGGTAATTATTGGCCTGGAAAATGTATTAGTTCTGACGAAATCTGTTGTCTCTACACCTGTTCATCTAGAGGTCAAATACAGAATTGCACAAGGTAAATATATTAGAAACTGTTAACCCAAACTGTCAACATAGGTTTCTTCAGTTTTTAACCCAGTCTGGCTGGCTATCTATGTATCATGTGTACAGGCCGCACCAATGAAGCTAGAGGGCTGAAAATTTAAACGTATACTCTATATGTCTACGAAAAACTTTTGTTTTTTGAAAATTCCCCCCCAAAATAGGTTGTTAGTGGCGGGTTCTATTTACAATGAAAGTTTATACTAAATTGGTCCCTTAGTTTAGCGTCCGGCAGCGCCTACGCTTGTCTTTTGAAAATTCAGACTTTTTGTGATTTGTTCATTGATCACGCCCATTTCCCAGTTTTTTTAATTGATCACCCCCAACATGGCATGCTGCCAAAAAACGTTGGTTTCTATTGAGTGACTAACCAGACCTGTTTGGTAAGCATTTTAGTAAAGCACACTTCAAGCATAAATCTGTGCTGCAATTTAACCACTGAGTATTTCTATAGGGACTTGCTGTAAATTGGGATTAGAAATTTTCTTGTTTTTCTTTCTCAGTCAAACCTTTGCATTCATTGTCTAAATTTATGAAAACAAGGTTGGGTTTCTAGAATTCATGTGCAGTTTAGTGAGTGATAGGTGCGGGTGGCCTAACAGTTAACAGCACAGAGAATGGTATTGGCAAACTGAGTTCAAACTCTGGCCGAGACAGTTTGCGTTCACTTTGCACTAATGCACTTGGGAAAGGCATGAACCCCAAGCTATGAGTAAACAGCAAGCCAGTTGTAACCCTTTAGCCATGTAAGGCAGCCATTTTGGGTGTTGGGCTAGCGGCTCCAGCCATGTAAAAACCCACAGTTGCTTGGGTCTCCACGGATTGTTCAAGAAGTGGAGACAAAATTATTACTTTGTGTCACATGACACGGGAGCAACTGAGTGAGTGATGGGGAACAAGTTCTGCTTCAGACTAAATCCAGAACAAGGTAAATTTTCTTTCTTTTATCTTTTAAGTACCCAAAGAAACTCATTATCAATGGGTTGCAAGACTAGCAAGACCAGCATGTTTTCCATTGAAGAAGAACTTGTGACGAAATAACTCTCAATGTTTTTCTGATCCAACTTTCCTTCGCTCTTAACGTCCTGTTGAAAAGTCCAAAACCCAGTCCTGTAATGATTGAGCAGAAAAAGGCTAAAAATGGGTTTGTTCATTTAAATGTTTATAGTGTCTTTACTTGTGGGCAGATTGTTGTGAAAATTGGCAGCATTGCAGGAAAAACTCGTGCGGCCTTGTGCGTTTTAGGATTTTCAGCCATGTTTGTTTACGTGCAGCCTCTTTATGACTTCAAGAGTTAAATTGTATAAATTTATATAAAAAATCAAAACATCATTTTTGAGAAAATCAGCTTTTTGATTTTTATATCAATAGTAATTTTTGTTTTAAAATTTTTTTACAGGTTTGCAAAAAGAAGGTTGGTCCATTACAAAAAACTTAACCACAGAATTACTTATTATATTAGTTGGGTTCTTCACTTTTGTTCCTGCAATTCAGGTAAGACTCTTATATTGATATATTCTAATAACTTGTTTTTGCCTTGGAAAATAACTCTTTTAAATATAGTCTCTATCAGTTTTAAGAACCTTTTTATAACATTTAATAGTACTCACTTATAAAATATGATGTACGAGTGGCTGAGCTGTTGATTGTGTTCTCTTCGCACTCTGGGAAGGCACCAATCCATCTCTTCGCCCCCTTATGCCAGCTTGGTAGGATAAGGCCCATCACACCCCCATGTTGTACACTTACTTGGGGAAGGACTATGTCCAACAATGCACCTTATTAGACTGATAAAGAAATAAAATAAAATATGAAGTATATTTTCTATGCTCGTAGGTTTATAAAAGTATTTTTGTGTACAAAAATCACTGAGTGTCGTCAGAAATAACCAACTTCAGTTTTAGTCAATGTATGGCTTGCATTTAGCTTTTATTCTATTTTCTCAAAGCCAAACTCGTTTCATGTATTTATTATTTTTTTCTTTCATTGATTTGATTATTTATTTTATTCTCAACAAAGAAATTAAATTTATGATTCGATTATAATACTAGTGAGACCCCGTAGAAATCCCAGGTTATTTTAATTATTATAAGATATAAAATATGCAGATGAAAAGAGTTATTCAATCTTTATTATTATTGGATGAACTTTTTTTATTAAATCTGACTAGTTTTTACCTTCATCCTAATTTTAGTTGTTTTTATAAAACTTATTGGATGAAGTATTGTAACACAGCAATTTTTATTAAATTTGTCTAGTTTTTACCTTCATCCTAATTTTAGTTGTTTTTATACAACTTATTAATTCGGGGCTTCCTCGGGTGTCTGTTGTGTTCTGGTATGTCGAATCTAGTTCCGGGTGAGCATGCACATTCCCTCACATCCCCTCGACATTCCAGGACAGAACAGACACCCGAGAAAGGCTGGAGGGTACACGGCCGAAACATTGTGAAAAATGAACAGCAAAGTTGAGGAGATTAGTCTAAATAAACTACATACAATGATTAATTGTGATGACAGTGCGGACCACAAGATTGAACCGGAGCCCTCTGCCCAGCCACATCAGAAGAGACTTCGTGTGGCAGCGTTGTTAGAACATCCAGGCTCCCCTCTCATGTTTTGTTGTGCCAGACACTTCGCATACAGGCACTTGAATCATTCCTTAGTAGGATATAAGTGGCCGATTATCAGGAGTGAAAACAGTTTGCTTTTGATTTGCCACTTGAAGCCACGTCGGGAATTATACTGTGGGTTACGTTTAGCGGCTCAGAGTTTGTGATAGGCGGGTTCTGTGATTGTTTACCGGTGTTAAGCGAGAAAGTGCCTCTTTAAGGAATCGTTCCAGTGTTGCAGCATTGACGTTGAACTCCTTGCATCGAAATTGTGTCAGTGTTTTTCCCCCTCCCCGTTTCTACAACATTAATACAACAGAATTCATACAAGACCTATAATTAACTTGTTTTGAAATAACTGCGTATATAAATGTCACCCAATGATTTTTTTTTAAAGTATGGAGAATACAAATTATCGTTTTTATTTGTTGAAAAACAAAACTGAAAGTCAAGAATATTTTTCTTTTTCTTTTTTAGGAGTTTTGTCTGTTTGCTGTTGTTGGCCTTCTGACAGATTTTTTTTTACAAATGGCATTTTTTGCTACAGTTTTGTCTGTTGACATTCGAAGAATGGAGGTAAGTCATTGAGTTGACTATTTAGGAATTCCATTAAATTTTATTTACACTTTGGTATTTTCTGCTGAAATAGCTTCTTTTTTTTACTTATAATATTGATAATTATAAAGACATTTATTAGTTGAGAACTTATATTTGCCTGGCGTTGGCGTGAACGACTGCTAAACAAGCGGCCTGAATTGTAAATGTGAATAAAGGAACAAGCTCTGTGCGAGGATCGAACCTGCATGTACCCTGAAAGCAACTTTATACACAGGTTCTGCACTACTGATTGAGCTAACAAAGTTCTCATGGTAGGCAGGAGCCTTTTAATCCTACTCTTTGCCGGCTTCTCTAATCTCATGTTCGTATTTTGGGCACAAATATAATGTGGTTCTCTAAAAAGAAATCATTTTGATTTTTCTTAAATCACCTTTTTACGCTGAATTTTTAAAGTATTTTTTTTTTTTTTTAAGTTCTGAAATCCAGTATTTAGCAACAAACAACTTTGTTGTTTTTTCCAGTAACATGAAAGAATGGCAAAGGATTGTTTTATTTCATGAATGATAATGTTTTTTTTTCTTTCTATCAAGTGTATATTGATTCTTGAATATCTAAAACTAATGATTTCTGTGTTATTAAAATGGATGAATTACTTGGAGTTCTGGAGGTGGGGAGAAGCGTAACAGTTACCAGCCTGGGAAATATTTCAGCCAATGCTGTTTACGTTCACTTCTCTCCAAAGCCATGGGTAAATAGCAGAGCAGTTTGAGCCCTTGTGACGAAGAAAGAATTACGATACCTCAAAGTAAATGTCCTTGTGTATACGCATGCAGTGGGCGCTGCCATTTGCAATGTCAATGAACCACATGCGCGTGCTGGGAGCGGTTTTTATCAGAAACCAGTGAGTGAGGTGCCTGTATGCTATGCCAGCTTAATTTGCATACACGAGAAGTTGCCAACTACTTAAGAGCGCAGGAGAGAGGCCAGGGCAGAACGCTGTGAATGTGAATGCGAGTGAATTCTTCGCAGAGAGATTGTCAGTCTTTTTCACACTCGGCTGTGTACTTCCAGTAACATTCTACCAGATTGTTTGTTCCTGACTGGTTTCAGCGCATTTGGTTTTGCACTATTTCTGTGAACTTCTGCACACGAGCTGTGTCGTGTGTCCTGACTCCTTTAGTGCATTTGGTTTGGCACTATTTCTGTGAACTTCTGCACACGAGCTGTGTCGTGTGTTTTGACTTTGTTTTCGGGCACGTCGAGTGACCTTCAGAAAACACTACAGCCCTTTAGCCTTGTAAGGCTGTCCATCTAAGAATGTTACTCTGAAAGAAAAAACGTACAGCTTGGCAGTCTCCATAGCTGGTCCCAAGCCTGGGTAAAGGACGAGGGTTGGGCATAGAGCTAGCAACTCTACTCCGTAAAAAAAAACCTACTTGCTATAGAAATTACAGCAGATTGGTTGCAGCCCTATGCTCCATGAGTAAACAACGTTGTGTTCTAGTATTAAGTTGCAAAGGTGCACCCTGGGATTTTCTCAGGCCCTGTAAATAAAAATAGTGGTAAAGATCTACATCCGTTAACCAAGTCGAAAACAAATAGAAACAATTTTTTTCACCAGTAACTTTTTGTGCTTTTAATCCGTTAGACCCTAACAATCTTCCTCGAAGTTGTTAGTTTTTAGAAAAAATGTTTTTTAATGTTTTACGTGTGGGGGTTCTATTTACAATGTAACTGTATGGTAAACGGGGCTGTTACTTTCCGTCCATTGTATGGAAGGGAGGTTTAAAAGTATTCGGTTACTTCTTTGTGAGCCTTCTTTGATATTTAAATGACGATTTTCTTGTCATTAAAATATCAAAGAAGCCTAGATAACAACTTTCATGAGGGAAGTAACAACATGCTTCGAAGCCTCACTTTCATACAACAGACTGAAAGTAATGGTCTCGTTTACAATACAGTTACATTGTAAATAGAAGAGCCCTCGTAAACCCTTAAAAAACATTTTTTCTGAAAAATAAAAAATTCCAGGAAGATTGTTAGGGTCTAACGGATTAAAAGCACAAAAAATTTCGACTTGATTAACGGATGTAGATCTTTACCAAAAATTGTTTCATTTTTTTTTGCCTTGGTTAATGGATATAGATCTTTTTCAAAAACTTGATTTCTATAAGATTTTGGTATTTTCTCTTTCAGTTGTCTGATTTGCACAAACAAACTATCCACCCTAGCATCACGGGTGGTGAGGGTAGCTGTGACCCCATGGATCCTTTGGCAGCTGAGCACTCAGGAGTTAAGTCTAGTGCAGCTCATAGCAACAGGCAGGCTGTTTCAAGTACAGACACTTCGTCTTTTGCCCGCATGGAAGATGAATTCTTTAATAATCCTACCATTTTGAATTTGCCAAGACGACTACAGGTGTGGTTCTTTTTGGCAAGAACTAGAATTGTGCAACGTGTTATTATGGTAAGTAGTTATATGTCCAGCCAATCTCTCTATAAAAGATGACAAATAGCAGGAACAATGGAACACCTGCATTAACAATAAACTAAAAAATATCAAACCCACCATTGGAGAATGGCAACCTGTATACAGAAAGATAAGAAAGGAAGAGGTAGTATTGACCAGACTCTGTATAGGCCATACCCAACTCACACACAACTATCTCCTAAAAAACGAAGAACCACCAATATGTACAGCATGTGAAGAACAATTCACAGTAAAACATATATTACTAAACTGTATAGATTTACATCCAATCTGAACAAAACACTATCAAGCAAACAACCTGAAAGATCTATTCAACAAAATTAAACCAGACAAAATAATCGAATTCCTGAAAGAAGTAAGACTCTACTCGAAAATATAATCACCTCATCAAAATACTCCAAATTATTTACACTTATTCTCCTCAAATACACATAAAACACAAAGATAAAACCAAATACAACCCCATTAAAACTAAACAATACAACTAACAATTTTGAAAAAAATGTTACTTACTTTTTACTGAAAATATAGTGAAAAATACATTTGTTGTCTGTTACCTGTCAATTCAGTTCACAGGTCAAGTGGATGTCTGATCAACTTTCCTTAAGCAGTGGTGATGAAAGCCCGCTTAAATTTAAGAGCATCTCATGGGACAATTGAAATACTTATGACCAAAAATAACAAACTCTGATATTACCTACAATGAAAAAAGTATATTCCCAACATTAAAACACCATCATATGACGAGTAATGCTGTTAAATGAGGCACATTTTTTTCATTCCCTAGTAGAATCTCAGTTGTATTGTTTCAGGCAATGTTTACATTTTTAGTTTAAATACCAATTTATAAATGTGTCGTCTTGATGAAATTGTGATAAATAATCTTTTGTGTTAATACTTCCATATGATTTTTAACATTATTTTAAAAACATGATTTTTAACATTATTTTAAAAAATATAGTTCTTAAAATGACCTTTCCTAGAAATTTTTTTCTAGTAATGTTAAACTATTATTATTATTATTTATTATTATTATTTCCTTGAAAATGTAAAAAAAAAAAAAAGGAAGAAAGGGTTTCACATAGGGACACATAAGTTGAGTATAAGGCTTGATGATGATTCTTCTTCTTCGGGCATCCCCAAGTTATACACAATATTTACACATCAATTTCTAAACAGATACAAAATTCATAAAAAACATATTTGAATGTACATAAATACAAATAACATACAATTTAGCACAATTCACAGATCAAACTCTTGAAAATCTCCTGACAAATGTCCTTGTAATCTCTTCTTTTTTTTCCATAATTTTTAAAATTATCTAAATTATTTAAAAAACTTTGTACACTATTGCTATCTTTAACATGACTAGGCAACTTATTCCCAAAATATATTACTGTATTAGAAAAAAAAAATCTAATTGTTTAGTAGTTTTAGTTTTTGTTCTGACTTGTCAATAGATTTCCAGTCCGAGGAGAGATATTAAAGAATGATGTACCATATTTAGAAATTCCATTAATTATTTTGAAAGTTTCAATTAAATCCCCCTTCGTTCGTCTCTCTAGCAAAATTGGATTTTGCATTTGGAGACTAAAAGCGGATATGTAACGATTTTAAAACTCAAAGAAAATTTTCTGGTGTGTCTTTTGTAAAAATTATAGCAGATAGACATTTTTTTTTATTAAATGGGAAGTATTTTGTCATAACTATTTGTTCATGATAAAACTGAACTTTCCAATCATTATTTTTGTTATCAAGTGCGAAGTATGTGGTAACAAAACTTAAGTTTGAATCCCTTTCCATTTTCCTTATTTTTTCTTCTCATTCATCCAATATGGCTGGCAATTTTCTGTGTGTCTATCTGTCTGTGTGTATGCAGACCGCCCCGGGGTGTAATTTGTTTACCGATCCTTACCAAATTCAGACAAGACACATATTTTTAATACATCTCAAAGTATTTGGGGGGATTTTTCAAAAAAAAAATGTTGTCACTTCGGTATGCAACTGTTGGTTGCACATCTTCAATTGTGTATCTAATTGATTTTATATGAAAATATTTCTTTTTCTTTTTAAATTAAGATTTTAGAATTTCCCTTCTTTTTAAATTTAAATTTTACTTTGACAGTTGACAGTTTTGCATTGTTTTATTTCTTCATTTCTTTATATGTCCAAATTCATGACATAATATTGAAATACAGGGACGTACATAGTTCTTTGTTTCATTATGTTGAACATATACTGTTTATCTTTTAAAATGTCTTTTATATTTTCTTTCTTTTTTTTCCAGTTGGGAACTGTCATTTGGATTATTCTTATCTTGTATAAAGCAGGACTCATAGCTTACTTGACTAAATCCATAATGAGTACAATTGATGATGGTTGGCTGTTGAAAAAAAATGCTTCATTTGGTGATTCAGGGTCATATTTGGGAGGTAAATATGATGATGACACGGGTTCCTTAGAACATACGGATTTAGAAATGTGGCGACAACTTTCTTATAAACACTGGCCGACACTTTTTGGCTATTACAATATGAGTATGCTTGGCAGGTTAGTATTTTTCATTATATAATCTTTTGAAAATTCTGTTTCAAATGTATTTTTACCTTTTTTTTTTTTTTTTTTTTTTTTTTTTTTTTTTTTTTTTTTAGAAAAATGTCACATATCTTTTCACAAGAAATGTTTAATAATATCCTTTATACATTTTTTTAGAAAAATGTTTTAATAATATCCTCAGATTTTTTAGAAAAATGTCATATCTTTTCACAAAAAATGTTTTAATAATATCCTTAGACATTTTATAATAGAATAATATATAAGGATATTATTAAAAATTTCTAATTAAACATTTCTATTTTTTCGAAAAATGTCACATATCTTATCACAAAAAATGTTTCAATAATATCCTTATGTCTTTATGGTGTAATAAGAAACACATACTAGATAACTTGGAATATCTGTATTGAGGTAAATAGAAACAAAATTGGTTAAACTTTTCTGGAGAGTCACTGCGTTTTGTTAGAACTGTAACCACTACACAGAAGTGTTGAGTGGCCTAGCTGTTAATGGCATGGGAAATGGAATTGGCGAACTGAGTTCAAAGTCTGGCTGTGGTAGTCTGTATTCACTTTGCACAAATGCCTTTGGGAAAGACATGAATCCACCTCCCGGCCCCCAACTATAGATAAAATAATAGGGCAGATGGAGCCATTCTACCTTTTGAAAGCAATCCATTTAAGTGAGGGCTACTCTGACATAAAACCTTGGGCATAAGGCTAGCAACTCTACCCTGTAAAACTTACTTTCTACTTGGTTATATTACTAGTTTTAAAGCTGTAAACATTCTGAAAATGGTATACTAATAACTGAAATTTAATAAATTGTAATTAAGAATTTTGTCAGTTGTTTTAAAGCCTTTTACTTAGCAGTTTATTCATATGAAATAATAATTTCTTTTTTTCCCTCTTCCAGATTTGTGACTATTCTTCCCAGCATTCACTTGTCGGCTGTGATCAGCCCAGAAGATGCTGTAAAAATCCGCCATCCCAAAGAGGAATTGCGGAGAGGGAGTTTAGATGCGGGTGTTAATTGGGAAGAATATTTACCTGGCATGAAAAGTAGTGATTTGGAAAGTGGTCGATCAGAGTCTCTGCTCACAGTGTGTCTTGGTCTTCTCAGTGTATTCCTTACTGCCTATTTCATGTTTAAACTCTACAAGTGTCTCTCTTCTCGAAGGTTCGTAACATTATTCTTTCTCTCTGTATTTTTCCTCTTTTACAATCCATTTTTCTTTTTATTCCGCTCTCTGGTTTTTTTAGTTACCGTATATTTCAGCAGGTAAGATGACACTTGAAGCATAAAAAAAAACACCCCCCAAAATGGGGTCATCTTATAGGACTAAACATTGAACTAAAACCATGATAAGGATGATAAAATAAACTTTTTTAAATGTATTGGATACTTTTGGCACTCACTGTAGATACATCAATAAGCCTGTAGCCTTTTGATGAAAAAAGCATTTATTTTTTGTAAGTTAAATAAACCAAATAGAGAGAAAGCAATGGAATATAATTGACATCTGCTCAATAGCAACAGAGAAAAATCCAATTATCCCAGTGGAAACAAGGAGCTCAGTCTATACACATACACAGTGAATGCAAAAAGCATTCAATACATTTCAAATGTTTATTTTAACATCCTTATACACCTTCAAAATTGACAGAATTTGGAACAAAGACTTCTGATTTTTGTACATAACTTTTCAATGTTCAATCTTGTTTCAATATTTTTTTGATTTTTGTATCTTTTAATCTTTGGTCCAAATGTAAAGCTGTATAAGGATGTTAAAATTACCTTTTTGAAATGTATTGGATACATTTTGCACTCCCTGTATATATACTGGATGGCCCATTTATCTCTGATAACTTCGATAATATTTGCCTGAGTTAGATAAAATTAATACCAGGATATCATTCTATAAAATAATAATGAAGTTATATAGACTATCCCCTCTTTTTCTTGAAATATAATCCCAAATCTTGATTTTTGTTTTTCTTTCACAGATATGACAAATGGAGGCAAAAATGGAATAAGTCGAGGCATTGGCGTAGGAAAGGTGGAGAACGACCAAGTAGTTATGTCAAGCAGATACAAGAATCCATTCCACTGATTTTAAAGGGACATCTTCAAGTAAGTGACTTCTCTTTGATTCATGCCTTCTTTTCTCTTCTTTTCTTTTCTTTCATCTTAATTCTTAGTTGCTTGTTATCATTGCTTACACGGGCCCTCAATCTGAGTAATCTGGAAATCTGGGTAAATTAAATCCTTAACCCTTTCAAGACTCTTGGGACATACATATCCTGGGGTTTCTATGACTGCTGGGATATATATGTCCCATAGATCTCTGAGAAGTCTACAGGGATGTATGTGTCATGAAAAATAAAGTAAATGGGATTTTACCAGCTTTTTTACAACCGCAGACAATGATGTCATCATGGTAGGAAACCCATGCAGAAATTAGTTCACGTTACATCACTGAACAGGAAAGAGACCACTAATTTTCTATATAGATTTATGATTGATTATTATTATATGTGAAAGTGTATGAAGTCAGAAAATATAACTTTAAATTTTATTTTATGTTTCAACATCTGAGACTGCTTTGTCCCAGGAGACATTTTGAATGGGATCATATTGTCTCAATCTTTTGTGTTAATAGCCTATATATATATGTCTAGAAAGTTTTGTAGCTTCAAACACTAGAGATGTTACAGAAAAAAAAAATATCTATCTATTTTGCCTAAGCCAGTTTTACACAGACAATGACATCATCATAGTATGAAACCCATGAACAAATTAGTTCACGTTACATGACTGAACAGGGAAGACCAGTTCATGAAGTGATCGGCTAATTCTGTGTTTTTCAACTGTTTTGGGATAAATGTCTAATGGGACAAATGTATCCCATCATGATTTTGGTTCTTCAAAATATAGAAAATTTTTGATTTAATAAAAGAAGTTTTATTTGACTATTAAATGAAAATTAACACATATTTGGCTTTTGTAAACCTTTTTAAAAATTAATAGGTTAGTCTTGAAAGGTTAAATAAGATTGATGCAATGATTATAAGAAATACACTGAAAAAAGAAAAAAATCAATTGCAAATCCATGAAATTACAGTATTTCCAACCACATGACCAGGACTCCAGACTAACTTTATTCATTTGTAAACCATCCTGAAAAAAAATCCCCACCAAATTTTAAAAAAAAAAGAAATATATCTTCCCCCGATGTCTCCGGGATGTAAGTGATTTTTTTTAAAAAATTCTTTTTTTTATTTTTTAAATCACTTCCATCCTGGAGGCGTCCTGGGGAAGATATTTGTTTGTCCTGAACACATTTTTACCATTCCAGGGACTGCAAATGACACATTCTTTTTCAAAATACTCAAAAAAGCAATCTGTCTTAGACCCTGATGGTGTTTTGGAATTCTAACTTCCACGTCTCCCCTGGTCTTATATTAATATATTTCTTTAATCAACATATATAATTTGTTTGTATTTTCATCATGAATTTGTATGGCAAATTTGATCTTTTTTTTCAAATTTTACCATTAATTTCAGGTTTTTTAATCATCTCTACAATGGTTTTAAGATATATTTTTTTCTAAATATTTCTTGCCAAATTATAGGTGTGTCTTAATGCCAGGAATACAGTATACAATATTACTAAATTAATGATTAAGTCTCTCAAGAATTTGACAATCAACTTTTGTATTGTTCTTTAGGATGTGGAATGTGTGAAGACTGATGGTCCATTGATTGTCAGTGCCTGTCTTGGAGGAAGTCTTCTTGTATGGGATTCTTTTACAGGAGAATGCATTACAGAAATACAGAGGTGCACGTAAGTGTTTTAACTTGATGCTTCTATTGAGTTTTCAAGCTTCTTAAGCAAGGTTGCCTGATTGGGATACAAGGGAGATATTCTGGGCTTTATCTCCCAGACTGACCCAACACAGGCATTGGAATAGCGTCGGATCTGGAAATCAAGCTATTCTGGAGGCAGAGTTTCAATATCAGCCTTGTTGGGCGGCCTGCCCCAAGAGGCTGGTATTGAACCACTTTCCAAATTCGACACTATTCCGATACCTGTGTTGGGTCAGTCTCGGAGATAAAGCCTGGATTATCTCCCCCTTATTGGCCAATCTTATAACTCTGTTCTTGAGTATTATTTGAGGTTTTACATTTAAAAACTTTCCACTTGTTGTAGTCAATGTGTGCAAAAATCTTGTGTTGTGGAAATGTTTTTCTTGTGACAAAGTATGTGCGCAATGAATACTTGTGCAAATGTAAACTTGAAATTATTTCAAGATAATTTTGGCACAGCCTATCATGACTAATAAAACTATATTGGCATGTTTTAATATAATATAAGTATAATTAGGGTCTGGTTCATCTTACTGAAAATCAGCTTGCCGAAGTCGGTCTTACCGATCGTTGGTTGGTCATTTTTTTTCAGAATTTATTATATACAAAAAACACTGGTTAACTTTTTTTTTTTTCCAGAATTACTGCGATAGATGTAATTTATTAGCCAAAAAGTCAAGTTTTCAAATATCATCCCATTTCTTTTCACTAGTGAATTCTCCAGCAAATTTTGCATCACAACAATACAAACCGATAACTCCAGTTTCCGGATCATGCATAAATATTTCTCAAAGCTGAACATTCTCTTAAGATAGTGGGGAATCAGTTGCTGGTTTTTACATATTTGTCTTGGGGCAGGGGAGAATTAGTTGTTAGCACAAATCAGTTTATTGATTTTAATTTTCAAATTAGACATGTTTTAACAAACTATGTTTTTGTGATCCACTTCCTTAACTCTTAACATCCTGTTGAAAGTCCAAAGCCCAGTCCTGTAATGATTGAGAAGAAAATGGCTAAAAATGGGTTTGTTTATTCAAATGTTTATAGTGTCTTTACTTGTGGGCAGATTGTTGTGAAAATTGGCAGTATTGCAAGAAAGACTCGTGGGGCTTATGCGTTTTAGGATTTTCGGCCATGTTTGTTTACTTGCAGCCTCACGCTCTTTAGGACTTCAAGAGTTAAAGGAAATTTGTGAATAGAAAGCTAATTTTTTTAAACAAAAAAGCCTCAAGATGCAAATAAACTTATCTATATAAAATCATTATTTTTTGCCTTTAACTCTTAATTTCATGAACAGCGTGATACCGCTCCTATTGGCAGTGGAACTCTTTTGTGCATAGAATAAAAGATAGTGGAACTCTTCTGTGAATCGTATAAAAGATAGTGGAACTCTTTTGTGAATAGAATAGAAACATTTATTAAAATTACCTTAAGGTGAAAGGAAGTAACTTTAATCTGTATTTATTCCCCTTTATAATAACATTCAATTTCTTTATATGATTTTAAGACTTAAATAAATATCTTATGGTTGGTGGATCTTTTTTTGTTTTTCTTTACTTTAGTGCAGATTCCCTGAAGAGAATTGCTAGTTTTGGCCAGGGCCTTGACTATGATTCTGACTTGCCTGGAGAAAGCCAAACTGAAGGCAGTGCCAATTCTGAATTCCTTCGCAACCTTGAGACCAACTCAGCATCTGGACAGGAAAGAAGTAATCAGTCTTTCTTTGACGAACTGCCCGATTTGTCAAGTACCATCGACAGTGATTTTGCCACCAGTGCGACCCCTTCTCCATATGGAACTCCTGATATGTCAACCCTCACAGCCCCACAGGGTTTTGATTTCGGTGCCCGTTTTGATGGAGTTTATCAAGAACACATGACCCTGATAGAACAAGAAAGAACTTTTCGCAATAAGAAAAAACAAATTGAATTTTCGGATTTGGATTTTTCTTTTGATGATATCGACTCAAGAAGTACTAGTTCAACTACAGGTGAGTTTGCTTTTTTAGTATTTCAAATACACTGCAAAGTTTGAATCCTAAAAAATGGTGTGAATTATCATATTTATAATTTACTGCTTATCAATTAGGAATGCATTTAAAATAGCCCTTATGATTTTTAAGAAACAGTTTTTAGCAAAATGGTATTTTTAGACAGAAATACCTGAATTGAAAATGATTCCAAGTTTTACTTCCCTTGTTCAGATTTTGGTAAAAAGTTGGTTGGACAGATGGACTTAATTTTCCTGGTTCTGTAAAATGTTTCATGTTTACACTTTTTAAATATGTCTCTAAATGTTGCTGACATGTATCTATATTAATACAATAAATTGAGTAGAACTGCTTGAAAAAAATTACTTATTTAAAGTATTGTTTGTATACAAATATATGAATTACTTAAGCAGACTTTTTGAAGTAAAAGGGATGCCTTGAGCTTATTTTTTATTTCCGATTAGACCTGTTTGTTCACTGCTATAGACTAACAGTCTCAGTTGTTGCAATGAAGAGCAACAAATGTTAATATGAAACAAAATACTAGTCAAAAATTAATAGTGGTGAATAAAACTGATCAGGGCTCCAGACTAACTTTTTTCACTACCGTCCTGAAAAACAATTTTAACCGCCCCCAAAAGAAATGTGTACCATCCCAAAATCAAAATGTAATCCGTCCCCAAATCTTGTTTCTTAACTTTTTTATTATCATCTATAGTTGTTAGTTGTTAGTAGCATAATAAAAACACCATTAAAATGTGAGAAAATAAATAATTGTAAAACTCTGTAACAAAAATAACAAAACAAGAACAATCCTCACCAAATTTTTAAAAAAAAAGATATCTTTCCGGGGCAGAAGTGTTTTTAAAAAAAAGAAGAAATTTTTTTGTTTTTTAAATTTAAAAAAATCACTTCCGTCCCGGAAGCATCCTGGGGGAAATGTTTGTTTGTTCCGAACACATTTTTACCATCCCTGGAACAACATTAATTTCGATCCCTGCAACTGATGAAGGCAGCTATTCTTCAAATCCTGTTATTCTTTTTATGTGCAAATGTTTTAAATTGTGCTCTGATTAAAAGAATTTGTTTTTTATCTTCTGCATCTAGTTGCTTCTACTGAGGAAAATGTTTTCAATGAAGCTCCTGCTATTTGGTGCCTTTGTTTCAAAGATGATCTTATCGTCGTTGGTTGTGGAAATGGAAGAATTGAGGTATTATGATTTTTTTCTTTTGGTGTTTTTTGGAAGATTTCTTTCTTTTTTTTTATATAAATATAAATTCAAAAAATAAAAATAAGGGTAACAAATTACAAAAATTAACTCCTTGACAATAATAAATTGTTTACAGTGGATAATCCAGTGTCTAATCCAATAAATGAAATTCTTGGATAATCCAGTGTCTAATCCAATAAATGAAATTCTTGGATAATCCAATGTCTACTCCGATAGTTTTAATGTTGGTATTACATTAGCACTAATAAAGATTGGAGCTCCATAATGACCTACGCGTGCTTGTGTAATATAATGACGAGTATGAGTGACTTAATTAGGTTCATTTAGTGTCTCTAATAAGGAAAGGAAATTGGTAATTAAGTCGTATTCGTCTGTAGTTCATTTTAGCTTGTAATGAAAACCCCAAATCTTCTCACGGTCAAAAAAACAATAACGGCGAGAACAAGAAAGAGTTTCTGAAGAGAATAAATACTGGCTCTTTGTGTCAGAGGTCAAATGACCAACCACAGCGGGGAAAGAACCTCTGTGGTACTGGCACCAGTTCTGGTTGCCACGAATTAGTAGATTATGAATGACTGCAAAATCGCATTAAGGATTTTTGAGTTATTGATCGCTGATCAAAGACAGATGTTATTTTGGACAGATAAGTAAAATTAATGGAAGTGAAGAAGAAAGACAGGGATAAAGAAAAGACGAAGAGAGACAGATTATGAGTGATGTTTCAAACACATTAGGGTTTTTGAGTTATCGCTTGATCAAAGGTGATATGAAGATAAGTAACATTAACAGATGTAGGAAGTGTGAATTTTTTTTAAATAGCCATAATTCATACTTTTATTGAATTTGTGACCACTAAACCTAAAATATTTTAGAGGTGGCATATTATCATTAGAGGATCATTGAAAAAAGGTTATTGCTTCAAATGGGTCATATTTTGATTAAATATTTAGCATTAGATATCTATTCGTCAAACACATTGCGGGAAGACAGGACAATGTTAATTTCGAGTCCTGGTTTATATCATCCTTCATTTTACTATTCAAAAAAACATTTCATATATCGCAACCTAATAAAATAAACTTTTCAGTAGTTTTGTGGAACCTCATTTGTCAAGGATACATAAATCATTTTAAAATGTATTCTTTTAATGTAGAACTGTATTTTCTTTTTGTTTAGCTTTGGGATGCCAGCACAGGCAAATTGAATTGCATCTACGAGGAGCACAAAGCCAGTATTACTGCCCTTTGTATGGAGGGGAGCAGGTAATTTGAATTTGATTTATTCATTGTTCATCCCTTCTGATTTATAACCTGCTTCAAATGTTTGTTTTGTTTTTGTTTGGAGTAAAAAGACACTCGTTACTTTGTTATAGATCTTCCTTAACCCATAAGAACCCAGACCCATTTCTACTTGAATATTATATAAGAGACTGTGCAGATCAATTAAATTGTATGTGACACTGGTGTCACAATGGGTTTTAAAGCTTAACATTCTTTCGATCTGCTCCCTGTTTTGTAATCAGAGTTAACCTTCTCCTAGCCCATAAGAACCCAGACCCATTTCTACTTGAAGGAACATTATGTTCTATAGACTAGCAATTACAGTATTTCATTTTTTATTTTGAAAAGAAAATCCTTTTTATAATTACAAATATTTTATAACACATTGTTTACTGCAGTGTTACGGTCACCTATGTTGCAATGATTCTAGATTACACTTGAACAGA
>VCCN01004649.1:3934265-3945843 GCA_006491835.1 Architeuthis dux
ATGTAACACCTTACATTTATCTTCATTAAAAGCTAATAACTGAAATAAGTATTTACTCACGATAGATTTTGTTATTTCAAGTGTTTATTTCACATCTACAACAAACGTGTCTTTGTACAAAAGGGGTTGTACCAAAAGTGAAGAGGAAATGGGGAGTGAGAGAGGGAATAGGGAGCAGGCGACAATACTTCATCCCTCTCCTTAAGATTAGTAGTTTAGTAGAAAAACAAGTGATATTACTTTAATCAATTGATTAGGGAAATCAGAGTTCTGTCACTCTGAAATGTCTTATAACTTGTACACCCCTTAAGATTAGTAGAAAAACAAGTGATATTACTTTAATCAATTGATTAGGGAAATCAGAGTTCTGTCACAGTGAAATGTCTTATAAACTTGTACTATACGTATGTAAATGGGAGAGCAGCTGTGACTTTTTTCTTTCCTTCTTGATATCTTACTGGTTGTTGTGGGAAGCGGTTGCTAGCACATCACTCAATCTGCCAGTCCTCAGCACTAGCAGTCTTATCTAATATGAAGTCTGTGTAACGGGATGGTGTTTTCACTCGTCTTCCTGATGATGTTCTTTTCTCGGGATGGCAGTTGATGTTTTCTCCTGCTGTGCAGATTGTCTTCGGTTTCTCTCATGTCGTGTTGTGGGAGGAACATCATGCAGATGGCACCGGTTTCTTCTTATTATGTTGCCATTTTCGGTAGTAACATTGTAAGACCTAGCTGTACACATTGTTCTTCAGTGCTAAATGAGCTACCCTGAAGTTTTGGTTTGATTTTCCATACTCTTCAAATTTTGACCACATGATGTCCGGCCGGTGTTTATCCTCGGCAGATAGACCACAACTATTAAATTTTAGTATCCCGGTTTCTCCCGTGCGTAGCCGGATCTCGTCCACCAAATGTAGTAATATTAGATCCAGAGTCAATTACATCCCTTTGCTGTGACATCACTGCCTGCTGCTACTGATTAAGTATTATAAGTATACCAAAAATCACAGATCGATATCAACAAACACAACCAACAAATCAGAAAACACAAAAATCCGACAACACAACACGCAGTGGACGAATAATAATCCCTCCTTCAAGATACAGAAACTATTAACATCAATTAACATCACAAAAGAAAGTATTCCCTTTACACCAATCAAAAAAATAAAATAAAAGCTTTTAGCTCAAACAAAAAATATCATTCACTCCCAATCTTCCCTACTCAAAAATAAATTATAAAAAAAGATGTTATATATACAATTACTACTAAATGTAGTAATATTAGATTCAGAGTCAATTATGCCCCCTTGCTGCTGCTACTGATTAAGTATTAAAACATATCTTGTTCGATCAACACGTGTCTGTCTTGTTCTTTACATACATATTCTTAATCTGTACCCATCCTCAATTACATAACATCAACAGCATATAATACTGTGGATCTGTTATTTTTCTTCATTGGAATATCATTTTTCTCTGTTAGTGGAATAGACCCATTGCTCGGCTTTGTTCGGATTGTCCCAGTTCATTTTAATGTTGTCGAAGTTGTGACATTTGTTTTTTTTGTGTGTTTGGCCCAGCTGTATTTAATCCATGTGATGTGTTAAGATCGGAGGCAAATATGCACGCTGTCGCTGAATTTTCAGTCTACCATGTGCGTGAGGTAGTAATCCACCGCTGCCACCATGAAATAAGTATTTACTCATGATAGATCTTGTTATTTCAAGTGTTTATTTCACATCTACAACAAACGTGTCTTTGTACAAAAGGGGGTTATACCCAAAGCGAGGCTGGGCAGAAGTAAACGGTGGAAAGAGGAAGTGAGGAGTGGGAGAGGGAATAGGGAGCAGGTGACAATACTACAATAACCATTCTCTTGACCATAGCATTAATTTGTCTAGGTCCTCCTGTACTCTTACTTGGTCAACCGGCGACAAGACTGGGTGGTACAATTTGGTATAATCTGCAAAGATTTTACATTTTATAGATATTGTATCCGGTAGATCATTAATAAATATTAAAAATAGTACTGGTCCAAGCACTGACCCCTGTGGCACACCACTACTTACACACCTTCACTCAGATTTAGAACTATTCACACAGACTCTCTGTTTCCTACCCCGCAGGAAGTCTTTCAGCCAAGTTAGTTTGCCAGCTATGCCACATCTTTGCAGTTTGTAGATCAGTCTACAATGAGGAACTGAGTCAAAGGCTTTTTTAAAATCTAGGTATAACATATCAAAAGGAACACCCTCATCATACAATTTTGTACACTCTTCAAGCGTAGTAAGCAGATCTCCCCCCCTCTAAATCCATGTTGTTCATCACACAATATACCCTTATTCTCGATGAATTTAACTATTTCTTTCTACATAATTTTCTCACAGATCTTACACACTTGCGAGGTCAAACTCACCGGTCTATAATTATCAGTTATGGCTTTGTCACCCTTTTTAAATATAGGTGTGACATTCGCCATTTTCCATATTTCTGGAAGTTCAAATTTTGGAGGTATGCAAGACTTGTCAGTTTAGCGCAGGTGGTAACACTCCAGACTAGAAATCACCTGATCGTGAGTTCAAATCTCGGTAGTGAAAGTTTACTCCCCTATTTTTGGTAAGGATTGTTCTTGTTCTTGTTACATAGGAAAGTAAAATCAACTCTGACTTTGTCCTGGAGTTTGACAAAAACGAAACAACAAAACAAAAACAATTAAACATAATATTTCTTTGAGTTTATAATTTTGAGAAGACTCATTATTATTCCAACTCATTATAACTTCTGTGTCAATTGAGGGAGCCAGAATTTATGTGACAAAGTTGGGTTGTTAAAATTTGTGTGACAATGTGTGACAATGTGGGGAATGTGGGGTAGCCAAGACTTCTGGTAAAGATGGAATTGAGAGCTGGAATGAAATTACATGAACTGATAATTAACCCATTAAATGTGAATGACGGAAATTTCCTATGTTCTATGGCTAACTCAATAGAATTCCTGTTTTATTGTGATTAATGGCGACTCAGTTCTATCTGTGAGTCAGGGATTTTATCTTGCAATGGATTATCTTGCAATGGATAAGGGATTTTATCTTGCGATGGATTATCTTGCAATGGACAAGGGCTTTTATCTTGCAATGGACTATCTTGCAATAGACTAGGGCTTTTATCTTGCAATGGATTATCTTGCAATGGACAAGGGCTTTTATCTTGCAATGGACAATCTTGCAATGGACAAAGGCTTTTATCTTGCAATGGATTATCTTGCAATGGACAAGGGCTTTTATCTTGCAATGGATTATCTGGCAATCGACAAGGGCTTTTATCTTGCAATGGACAAGGGCTTTTACTTTGCAATGGATAACTATTACTCCTCTCCACCTGTCACAGTTAATGGGTTAATATCAATTTGTGACGTTAGTATAAACCATTTATTTTCAATATTTCAAAAGAAAATCATAAAGAATATTGCTCATTCAGAAATGTTTTATTCACACATTTAGATTTTTCAGAGACTTTCTCGGTTTGTCAGTAATTGTAGTTAGTGTAGAAATAGTTTTTTTGTGACAGCAGCATATTCTTCCACCAAAGCTTCTTATGGGCTTAGAAACTGATTTAACGTATTATACCATAGTGCAATACGACTAAGATGTTAAAAACATTGTTAAAAATCGATCTATATAATGTACAGTGTGACTAATGTAATTAAAAGTAATAATTTGGTAACATTTGTAATCAGGTTAAAAATATCTGCTCCAACCCAATGCAACTTTTAGCTTTAATTTTTTTTTTTTTTTTTAACTTGAGGTAAATTAATAAACTTGTAAAATCTCTAAAAATAGAATTTTTTTGTGACATTCCATACTGGGAAAACTTTCATTGGAAAAGCTACCCAGCTTCAATCTTTATTTTCAATTTCTTTATTATCTTTATTTTCCTTCTCAGAGCCACAGCCATCACGTCAACAAAAAATGTCGTAATTAATTTACTCCTGTAAATACATGTAAATAATTTTATTTATTTCTTTTTTTGAAAAAATATTTTTCATTTTCATAGTTTATTAATTTTTAACAGTCGAAGAATTATATTCGAAAAATAAGTTTACATTTACCTTATTGAAATTGAATGTCACGTTGCCGGTTATCTGTTTGTTGTTACGTTTCTAAGGAAACGTATTTTGAATTTTCATTCAAAACTTGTGATGTTTGTGGTTACGTTTCCTAGGAGGCGAACGCTAAATATTGGATTTCACAGTTGAAAATAAAATCTCCTCTTTTTACACATCATATGGTTTTTTTTTTTATCATTCATCAGATATTAAGTACGTCATAAGTTATTTACTTTCTTTTCTAAATAAATCAGAAAATGTTTTTATGGATAATAGCTAGGATTTCTTAACTTGAGATTTTTCTATTAAACTGATAACACTATTAATTTTTTAAATTTGAATTCATTGTTCACTCATATAATTATAAATGTAAAAATACTTTTCACACAGAATCTGATAATAAAATATCACCCAAGGTATAACTCAGAAAAAGGAGTGTAAAAAAATATTAACATCCATTGTAAGCATAATAAGAAAAATAATTAATATAAGTGAACTATTCACTTTCAATAAATAAATATAGACAGGCAAATAGATTACCTTGTGACCCAATAAAAACATTATTGTTTATATCACATATACCATAAAATCAAATCTATAATATTAAAAGATTGATTCTGTTGATCTGTTTGTGACCTATAAATAGCCAAAACAGTGCATTGTGGCCAGACGTATTGAATTAAGGTACCACTAAAAAACAAAAAAAAACTCAAATAATTTTGATCTTTTATTGGGGTCAAAGGCTCCATTTAGCTGAAAATCCGGAATGTAGGGCAGATTTTCAGCTAGTATACCATAAAGCGGTGGTTCTCAATGTGGGCGCTAGCAACCCCTGGGTGGGGGGCATTGGTTAGTTTCAAGTGGGTGTTGAGGTGACCAAGGGTCCTTAAGAGTGTGTTTGAACTTCTAGAGGGGGTGTTGTGGAGATTCCATTAATATCTATGATTCTAACTTACAAATGGCTGTTGTTTAGTAGTGTCTGCTTACAAAGAATTAGCAATAGGCCATTATTAAATGCTTACTTCACCAAACATTTCTTTCATAGAGGATATCATGAAATACGGCTGCACCAGTATGGGAAATCTTGTGGTCTTTGGAAAAAAGCAGAACTGTTTTTTATTGCTTTTCCCTCTTCATACCTTGTAGAACGGGGATTCAGTGCAGTGAGCCATATATTTATGAAGAAAAGAAACCGCTTGGATATTGTTAGCCGTGGTGACTTGACTATTTGTTAAAGCTCGAGCCAGATATTGCCACACTTGTTAAAAATCATCAAGCTCAAGGTTCACACTACTACTAAAAATTTATGTTGTACTCTTTTAAGTAATTTACTTTTTAATAAACCGTTTAAAATGCCTCGCAGACACAATTAATTTGATAATAACCACTCATTAGAAATTCATTAATATACTTACTATAACATTTTCCTTAATAAAACCTTTCAACTAAATGATGACATTTTTCTTTATAATGAAAAGTTACCTCATGTCTCTAAAAAAATCTGTGTTTAGTACTTCTCATATTTAAGCTACAGGGTGGGGGGTCGTTGACATGTACCTATTTGTCAAAGGTTGAGAAACACTGCCATAAAGTAGATACTAAATTTACTTTTATGATTTTCTGAAAAGTTTTCTCTTTTTTTACCAAACTGTTTTTCTAGAAAAATTATTATTATTAATTATTAATTTTCAATTTGTTCCACGGATGATTGAACTCCTTCTTGTTTGTGTTGTAAACACGACGTTTCGGCCGATCCATTCTTCGACCTTCTTCAATGGATCGGCCGAAACGTTGTGTTTATAACACAAACAACGAGAAGGAATTCAATCGTCCGAAGAACCATTTGAATATCAATGACCCTTCTCAAAACTATAGAAAATATAAATATTAATTATTATTAATTACTATTATTATTATGTTAACCCATTAACTGCGAATGACGGGAATTTCCATCATTGCAGTTCTATGGCTAACTCAATAAAATTTCCGTTTCATTACGATTGATGGCAACTCAAATCTATCTGTGAGTCAGGGCTTTTATCTTGCAATGGATAACTTGCCGCTTCCACAGTTAACAGGTTAACAATATCATTACCTCTTTCTGTAAGTAGCGTCAATGTCCATCTCTTTGTATTTTGCAGGAAATCTTGATCTTTTTGTTTTCACAAACTCGTAAATGTCCTCAAAATGTTGCGGCAGGAGTTCGCATCCACAAATCGTGGCCAAATCATTGTTATATTCCCACTGTTTGTCCCCAAGCACGTGGGCGTGGTGCTTGGCCATGCCGTCCCTCAACCGTTGATCATAATCTTCTTGTTCATACTTCCTCATCTCGTCTGCGGCTGGAAGAGCGAGCTCCCCCGACAAAACGGCTTTTACGAACGAAGCCTGAAAATGGAACAATGGCAGGGGCGTAACATTCATGCATAAACCAATTATAGCCATATTTGGAAAGTCGATATTGACGAGGTGCTTGTAAAAGGGCGTCACTCTGTTATGTTTTGTTCGCACGCCGCAGTTCTCATGAAGAAACGGGAAGTTGACTTTGTAACCTGTACACAAAATGAGGGCATCGATTTGTTGAAAATCTCCATTCTCAAACATGATGCCATCAGAAGTCAATTCACGTATGCCAGGTTTTTGAGACATGTTTTCTGGAAATTCAGACTGTTTTGGCGGATGTCGGTGACTCAAGAAAACCTAGAAGGGAAAAGACAAAGCATAGCATATAAATAGTTAGAAAAAACAAAAAGAAGATAATATTCGTTTATCAGATTGAAAAATTATTTTGTTTTTTTAACTATTGATAGTTTTGTCAATCATTTCGGAGTTTTCTATATTATTCTGCTTGTTCATATCTGCTTTCAAATGTTACGTTTTCAGTAATAACATAAGGAAAAGGTTAGGTAGTTTGATAAGTGAGTAGGAAGAGAGAGGGCAGAAAAGAAAGGTAGGTTGATATCAGGGTAGGTAGGAAGCGGGTAGAAAAGATAGTTAGGTAGTTTGGAAGTGAGCAGAAAAGAGTGTTAGGTAGTTTAATAGGAGGGTAGGAAAGGAGAGAACAGAAAAAAGTTAGGTAGTTTGATAAGAAAGTAGGAAGAGTGAGGGCAGAAAAGAAAGTTTGGTACACATACAACTGTGGGGTTCAAAGATTTATGACAAAAAAGTTATTTCCCTTGAATACATGGACATAGACGAAAATGTTCCTTGCTTAATTCAATTAGTTATTAAACTATCTTTCTTTTCTTCCCTCTCTCTTCCAAGAGTTAGGTAGTTTACTGTGGGGGTAGGAAGATTTCTGCATATTAAACCAGGGCCGCAAGAAACAGATATTGAAATTATTTCAATATCTGTTTCTTGCACTGTTAAACTAATCCATGTTTGTATAACATTTACATAAAAACATGGATGGCAGCGAAGGGATATGGGAGAGAGGGTGAGAAAAGAGCAGAGGCATGAGATAATTGATAATCTTAGTTGCAAACAACCATGAAATTTCCATGGGTCCAGCTAGTAAAAGACTAATAGGAGAGTTTTTGCAACAAAATAACTTAGCAACATTTGAGGAGAGAATTTCTCAAGAAATAGCAACAATTTAAGCAACTCTTACAAATCCAATAGCAACATATAAAATACTTTAGATCATGTTCCTATCAAGCACCCTAAATTTTTGCAAATCTAAAAGATGGATTTATCCTTGACACTGGTGACGTCACTGAAACATCAGCAGTGTTACTAAGATAAACAAAGTCTGCGTGTTGATATCGAGAAAATACTAGGCTGAACTGGTGTCACTAGTCTGTCTCTGAAATGTTCGAAGTTACTTACATTCGATAAAAATACATTTAATTCCAGAGCAACAAAGTTGGAGAGAATCTTAACACCTTCAGTGACAACATTTTTTCTGCTGATGTGTAGAGGCCAAAAATAGAACAATGGGGAATACCCAGAGACTAAATAGCATTGCTAAAAAGCAGGTATTAGTCACAACAGTGTGCGGAGGATAAAATGAAGTCAAAGTACGAATTTCAAAATGAGAGATGTTATGTAATCAACGTGATTGTAAATGCCTTTATCACAAGTTTAAAGTAAGAGACACTAAAGACACATTATGACAATGGTGTATACTAGTAAAATACACATGGAGTTATAAGAGAGAAAACTACATATTCCATGTCTTTCCGTCAGCCTCTTCACACAATATCTCCAAAAGTTCTCAAGGATTACCAATTTACTTAAAAGATAAAATAAACAATGAATGAGCATTGTTCAGGTGTAACATGTAATATCTGTAAGGAAAGAGAATCTCTTCATTTTTTCTTTCTGAAGAAGGCCGTATAATGAATTGGCCGAAATGTTATGTTGGCAACATCAAAGATGGGAAGAAGAGATTTGATTGTCCGAATAAAAGTTGGAATTTTGAAAGATCTTACAGTTTAAACAACATTTTAAGAAGGTTTCAATAATGAAATAACAACATTTTAGAATATCTTTAACCCATATTTTCTATAGTTTTGAGAATATTGGTTTCTACCTTAATTTTAATTCCAACCACCCATACTCTGTAAAAAAAGGACTCATTAACTGCTTAAGAGTCCGAGCAGCATCAATTAGTAGCACACTGAAGTTGGAGGAGAAGGAGTGGTCAAACATCACACAAGCTCTTGAAAGAAATGGAGACCCGCTCCATTCTATGACCAGGAAAGGAACAGCCGAGGTTACTACTTCTAGACCCCCTTCTCCCATGATTCTCTTACCCTACCAAAAAGGGATTGGGGAACGTATTCAAAAAGTAAAGACTACAACATCAAAGTCATTTTCAAACGTATACACACACTCCAGAGTCTGCTAAGTAAGGTTGGCACTACTCGTGACCCCAAACTGGTGAACAACTGTGTTTACGTCATCCCCTGTAAATGTGGTATTATCTATACGGGAGAAATGGGCTGCCTCCTCAAAGTCAGACTTGATGAACACAAAAAAGCCATAATCAGGGGCAAGATAGAAAAATCGGCTATGGCCAACCACATCTGGAAAGAGAAAGGCAACCATCTTCCTCTCTGGGAGGAAGTCCAGATTATTGACAAAGCACGATATAGGAAGCAGAGAAAAATCAAACAAGCAGCTCACATCAAAATGTTGACTAAATGCATTAGCCAGACAAGTGCAGAGTTTCGCTTCTCAAAAGACCTAAACCCGACAAGACAAAGACACAAAAACACCCAGGCCGGCATTATAACTGTTACCCCTTTAAAAATAAAACTTCTGTTTAAGTCATCACACTTGGATTTCACACCTGAAGAAGGTCGAACAATGTATCGTCTGAAACGTCATGTTTACAACACAAACAACAAGAAGCAGTTCAATCGTCCAAAGAACCATTTGAATATCTTTAACCCGATTGCAATATTCAATCACAAAACAACAGTAGAAGAATCAAATAGTAAGATTAACCAACCTTCTTGGCATGAGCCGACACTTCAATGCTAATGTCAACACCAGAACTCTTTGCTCCTAAGCAGACAACAGTTTTGCCCGCAAACGCTTCTGGTTCTCGGTAATCATGGCTGTGAATGAAAACTCCTTGGAAAAGGTCTTTACCTTTGATTTCGGGAATGTATGGGACTGAATAGCGCCTACAAATTAAGAATATTAGAATAATGTTTCAAATAATGAATAAGCAAAACCGTTGTAGAGTTGGGGTTTCTACAAGGTTGTAATTTGTAAGGATTTAAAGATGTTAAAGAAGGGAGAGGTTATTTGAGTTGTAAGAGAATGTAGATCGTTTCTCCATTTGAAATTAGCAGTAAAAAGGTAATAGCCAGAGTGACCTGTCATGGCGGACAGTGGTCGCAGCAGCAGTAGTAATAATAGTTGGTGTCCTCCCGATCAGGGAGGAAGGAGGTCACGTGGTCAAAAAGAGGAGGAAGGCCATCAGCCATATTGGTTTTTGGCGGTCAATATGAACAAAGGAAATATAAGGAATCAAAACAAAAGGCGTCATATTAAAATGAAAAAGGTTATATTTAATAAAACATTGCAATGAAAAAGGTACAATTAATACAGGAGTTAGAGTGAGAGGTTTTTGTGATGAAGAGTTAAGGCAAATAGGAGTTTTCTGTCATTAGCCGGTTTTCGTGTTTCGAAATAGGTTTTGTCAGAATGCAGCATTTAGTTATATGAATTAAATCCTGAGGTGATAAGCGCGCCTAAGGATGCGTGCTCTCGGCAAAAGAAATCGTTTAAGAGAAAAGGAGGGCTTTTGACAGAAAGGAGAAATGCCAGGCATGTAGGAAAGATAGTTTCTAATCAGGAAGACATTTTAAGGAGTTGCTCCGCTAAACCCGATTTAACAAAAACTAAAGTCATCGATGGTCATTGTTAATTCTCTAAAGGGCCTATATTTGAGGCGTTTATTCCTAGTTGGGGCGAAAAAGAATGTAGAGAGAATGACCAAAGATTTGAAGCGAGAAGAGACAGCATTTGAAGAAATGTCCGTAGTTGAAAGTGGGCCCTAGGCGGCCCAAACATTAAGTAGAAAAAGGAAGAGATATTTTACGTGCCAGAAGAAATAGACACGGGCGAATGAAGCACTGCTGGGAACAGGCTAAAAAGGCAGGGAGCATCATAAAACTAAACTTTTTATAGTCGTGCTGATGTCATGAAAAAAGGAAGCTAATACTTAGTTTCGTACTTCATAGGGTTTAGAGCTGGCCCCGTTGAGGTGATATTTTTAACTCTATTTTAGTACTTTAAGAAAAATGACTGCTACACCGTTTATAATTTTGCAAACAACAGTACATAAAATGATATGTCATCTCTTTAATACTGACCCATTACACAGGATTATGGCATCAAATATATCAGAAGTCACGTTGTCATCATCTGGGTTATCCAACACTTTTTGGTAGGTCACTTTCCATTTTACAGAATTCTGGGAATCATCAGAGTCAGGAACTGGTTCCACCAATTCAATTTTAGTCTGAAACTATGGAAAATATACAAACTAATGTCATAACTGAAAATACATTGGAAACATGATAATTATTGTGAAAGTGAAATGTCCCGCCGAAATTTCTTTATCTCCTGACCACGTGATCTTACGTACATCAGTCGGATTTTTTAGAAATTCTAGCCGAACACTTTTTTCGAGAGACATATTTTTACAAGAAAACCAATATATATCATATATTAATTAAAACTTCAAGTATATTTAAATTTGAAGGTTCGTCAGTTGTTTACCATGGCAATACGCAGTATATATAATATATTGGGTGCTTGAATATTGTACGGATAGGTTTCCTTCCTCATATTTTGTGTATCTTCCTGGCACATTTTGATCTAAGCTCACAACAAACAACAAATATACAAACTAATATCATAACTGAAAATAGATAATTATTGTGACTTAGTTTCTGATATTTACTCATTATGTTTATCGTTATATATATATAATATATTGGGTGCTTGA
>VCCN01004649.1:3945853-3973286 GCA_006491835.1 Architeuthis dux
TTATATACAGTACCAGAACATTTACCTGCCAGGCTTGGGACCGGATGACCATGATTTGTGGATTTTCCAGATTTCTGGACAAAGGCTTAATATATACTTGGTAATCCTTGGTTATTTGGTACTAAAACACGATAGCATAAAGATTGCCAAAAGTTATCTCCCTTGATTGCTAAAAATGGCTGTTTATAAAACTGTTTATAACATATACACGCAGATATTTTCTATAGTTTTGACAAAGACGACCACATACACTTCTACCCGCACCACACACCCAAAATAAAATCAGGTCTCATCATAGGCTTCTTTCTAAGAGCCTTTAGGATATGCAGCCCGGAGTATCTAGATGAGGAGGAGAAATACATAGTGCAGTCATTCTCCTTGCTCCACTACCCACGTGCATGCCGTGTTGGGAATGATCAATTAAAAAATTGGAAAAAGGGATGATCAAAGAATAAATTATTTTTCTTGCCTTTTTGGGGGTGGTGATCACTTTTTAAAAAAAAGTGTGAATGCTGCCAAACACAGGGATCAATTTAGCATAAATTTACATTGTAAATTGAACTTCCCACTAAAAACCTATTTTGAGGGCAGAATTCTTTAAATAAACAACAAAAAAACGTTTTTTCTAGACCTAATAATGAGTAAATGTTGAAATTTTCACACTTCTAGTTCAATTGGTGCATTTACTGTACATTCAACACATACACAGTCATCCATAATCACTTAAAAACTGGCAGTTTTGGTTGACGGTTTCTAATTAATCCACTTCAAAAACAAGGTCTGTTTAATCAATTATAATTCACTAATCTTAATCTGAAACCAATTCAACCACTCTGTGAAAATTAAAACAAGGAACGGTTAAGCAGTGAACTACTATGAAGCCTGCCATATTCATAATTAGCCAGTTTTAAAAAAGCCGTTTTTTTGGTAATTTCGGTTTTCTGAAAGCCAGATAAATGGTGCGGTACTGTACTATGCTTATAAACTTTTAACATGAGTGAATAACAACTGTTTATAAATTGAAGCAAAGGAAAGAGAGACAAGTGTGAGAAAGTGTGTTACCTTGATGTGTTTGAGCAATTGAAAGTGCTGTGCATAGTCTTCAAGATAAGCACGGACATCAACATGGTGCAGAAATGACGGAAGATCTGGATGATAAGGAAAATCGGGGAAGCACATAACGTCTTTGGGCAAATTGGTTCTGAAGAGAAGAACCAACAAAATAGAATGAGAAAAAAGAAGAATACAAAAAATAGATATTTGGTTTAGTTTCATCTCCAAATACAGTCTCTCTCAAAAGCAGGGTTGCCAGATTAATTTTCTCAAACTCGGACACGAATGTTCCAATAATTTGACAAAATGGTCAACCTGGCTCCAAATCGGTCAAATAAGGACAGAAAAAATTGATGGCTAAAAAATCTAATAGTGGCTAGAAGTAGGCAGATTATTGTTACAATAATGAAAATAAATAGCTAAAAGTGGCTAGAACTGATATCTGATATTTAAAAACAATTTCTTATATCTAAACGCAACAAAAAGCAGCTAAACGCAGCTAGATCATTATCAAAATAATTAAAATAAATAGCTAATAGTACCTAGATCATTAGGCTAAAAATAGCTAGATTATTATCACAATAATGAAAATAAATAGCTAAAAGTGGATAGAACTGATATCCGATATCTAAAAACAACAAAAGATATCTAAATTTAGATATAAAATATCAAATTTTGGATGTCCGATTACTAAAAATTTTTATTCGGACATACGGGCCGAAAAACGAGCACAATGTCCGAACTCGGACATATCTGGCAATCCTGCTCAAAAGTGACTGTACATTTTTTTTCCCATTTTTGTTTTCTGGTTTCTGCCCAATCTCTGTGAAATTGATATCAATCCATAGAAAATTCTTTTGATACTTAAGTTCTATATTTATCCCCAGTATTATGGGCGATGACACTAACATTAGAACTGGGGTGCAAAATTAGGGTTAGTGATTACTTTTAGAGGGGCTACATCAAGAGCAAAGTGTAATTTGTTACCCTTATTTTTATTATTTGAGTTGCTTCCCCATTTACCGACATAGAATGAATAGTTTTATGTAGTAGAAAATCATGTTTACAAAAACAACTTCATCTTCATCATAATTACTAGCAGTAACCAGTGGAAATTCCACGGTTTAATTAGAAATAGTTAAATATCAAATAATTAAAATCAAATATTAAATTGATAAATATTAAATTAATAAATATTTTGTATTTGCAGCTCATTCTATGCTTTCAATAAATCCGTAATTTATTTCACCAAGTCACCTCAAGTTTTTATATATACTTGTGTGCACAGGCTGTGCTGGGAGAGTAGACCCAGGTGCCACCAATGTGGGGCGCCTGTTCAAACCCACAGCTTCAAAATCCATGGAATCAGACAAATCCTCATGGGGTGGGGGGGTCGTTAAGTGTCTAAAAACACACAGGCCAGCAGCACTGCATACAAGTGTTGCCAATTTAGCACGTTTCGCGCTAGATTTAGCACGTTTCTTGTTTTGGCCGTGCAAAAAGCACCTAAAACATTTTGGCTATTTTTAGCGGTTTTTTGGTGGTTTTGGGCCATTTCTGGCTATTTAAAAAAATTTAGCGCTTTTCGGCAGTCAAACTATCGCAAAAATATTTTTGGGGTTGGCAACACTGTCCGCAACCCACTACTGCCACTTTTTTTCTCATTCTTTTTCCGGGCTGTCATCATCCTTTTTAAGACTCTGCATTTATGAGATAGTGTGTCCGTTTTGCACTAGTTTCGTGATGATGCATTTGCTTTTAACTTTCTAGACCAGCAATCACAACTTTGATATGCAAATAATGTCAAGTTCAACAATCTTGATTCGTTAAACGTGATGTTGTTTGTTGTCCACAAAAGCAGGTTGAGATTGCATTGATTATATAGATATAGATAAGGTTAATGTTTGTTCATACCTAGTAATTTGTTTTACCAAGTCACCACCTCGCCTTTCTCTTTAGATTTTCAACAGAATTATGCAATCACATATATAGTTTAATTTTTGCATTTTCCTCTCCCAGTTTTTACATTGGATGGGTTGGGAGTTGCCATGACGATCATGGAGTTGGTGGGCGGTTTACAGACGTGATTATTTTCCTGTTTCCATCTCTCTGTTTTTCGACCCTTCTCTTTTTGAAGCGTGACTTGATAGATATTTCTTTTAAATATGGAAAACTCAATTTGATGATAAATGCAAGGGAGATAACTGCTAATGAGCAGTTATCTGCCTTTGTTTTACTGTTAAAAATAGACATATGGAATAGTATAGTTAAAGAAGGATCATACTTTTATGTCCACCAAATCTAAGAGAAGCAACTCTTCCCTTCCTATATTTATTTATTTATGGTTATATTTTTATGCACGCCTGACGTAAATAGAAATTTAATGTTTATTTTAAAATAAAATGTGGAATAAAAATATTTTCGTATCGAAATGCAAAGGTTAGCTAAAGCGAATATGTACGCCAGGAAGCAACCATTGAATGTAGGTAACACCAAAAATGACCCCGTATGAACACGGGAAATCGATACCTGACCTGACGGGAAAAAAGCCTCCAAAAAACACCTAACTAGTGTGAAAGTTAATTTTATCGTCAAACTCTTTGTGTCATTAGTAAGAAAGATTGGAGAAAGATCTGATAAAAAAATTATTTTTGTACACGAAATAGAACCGGAAATATTTTTGAAAATTGATAATGTAAAAAGTTGTGTAAACAAAAAAATAATCGTAATAATTTGCATTAGGAAATTTTCCAAACTTTTTACGCGAAAAACACTTAGATTTTAAAAATCTACCAAAAATCAACTGCATTGAGTTTTAATAAAATTTTCGGTACTTTTTAAAAAAATTTAATTAATGAGGAAATTCTTTTTAAAAATTCCATTTCACATTTTTGAAAATTTCTGATACAGGGTGTTTTTCCTCTACGTCGTAAAAGGAAAACACCTCTTCACGGAAATTTAGATAAAATGGTTTTCCTTATTTCTCAAACAAATCAAATGATTGCATAACCGAATCTGTGTATGCGTATTTAAGGAGTAGAAAATATAGAAAGAAACTCTGGTTTTAGTAAATGATACCAAACAGATCCTGAATAAACCAGAAAAACCGATAGAGGTGCAAATCAGGCCACGTAACCTTTTTAAAAACCAGTAAATAAAACCTGTACGAACCATATGGCAGTGTTGAAAATGATTGTCGATTTAATAATTTGGTAAAACTTAGCGAAGGTGGTCCCGAATGGAATTCAGCTGACGTCATGCAAATATGCGATCTGTCGAAAATCTATGAAGCGAGGCAAAACAATTTTATTTAACAAACAATTTATTCAAAGCAATAAAGATATAATTCATTTATTTACTTCTGTTTTTCTTTCTTGAATTCACTTATTTCTTTTTCCATTTTTAACATTGAGTGTGTGCGTGTGTGAAATGTTCACGCCACGCCCAGAATTCCAATCAGGACCATTCGCTAAGTTATGCCACTAATTTTTATTAGTGTTTTAGTTCTACTACTTCGAAAAGCTGGGTTTGTTCTCGGTGTTTAAAAAGGGGGGATTCAAAAGTTACGAGAAAAAGTAGCAAGAATGTATTTAACCCCTTCCCCATAACGGGCCAAGATTGTGACATAAAGTGCTTCTTTTTTTTTTTAATAATGTAGGGATCCGAGCCCCACACATTTTCACATAATGAATGTTTCCAGAAATTGCCCAATTCTACCGACTTTTCCCGCAGGCATCAGGGCGTGTCCCTTACATTATCCCTTTTAGTGCAATAGGGAGGTGCTGCTAGATAGACGGTCTCCAGGAACCAGGCTTCTGTACTTAAAAGCAGTAGAAGTGTTAACTGTAATATTGTAGCATTGCCTGGATTGCCTGTAAGTAGGGAAACAATTTTTTTTAAAAACTCACCTCAAGTTTTTATATATACTTGTGTGCACAGGCAGGCCATAAGCGTCGTACCCAGTGCTGGGAGAGTAGACCCAGGTGCCACCAATGTGGGGTGCCTGTTCAAACCCAACAGCTTCAAAATCCACGGAATCCGACAAATCCTCATTGGGGGTCGTTAAGTGTCTCAAAACACACAGGCCTGCAGCCCCGCAACCCACTACAGCCACTTTTTTTGTCATTCTTTTATCGGACAGATTCGTCGTTGTCATCATCCTTTTTAAGACTGTGCATTTATGGGATAGTGTGTCCGTTTTGCAGTAGTTTCGTGAGGATGCATTTGCTTTTAGCTTTCTAGGCCAGCAATCAGGACTTTGATATGCAAATAATGTCAAGTTCAACAATTTTGATTCGTTAAACTTGTTGTTGTTTGTTGTCCACGAAAGAAGACTGAGATTGCGTTGATTATATTTGTAGATAGGGTTAAGGTGAGGGGAAACAGATCTGAACGGTTTCTGGAACGTAGATAACATTGGATTATTTAATTGTTTCCTTACTGCCAAAAATGTCTTTATTTATTCGGTAGGTTATGCCTGCTCATTGTGGCAAATATATATATATATTGTTTTTTGTTTGTTTGCACCAGTTAGTTGATCTTGTAAACATTAACGTTGTAGTTAGTAGTTAAGCTCTTTTATGTAAACAAAATAATAAAATTAATTGCTTTGGTCACTATGGACATGACATTTATTTACGTATCGGTCAACACTTATCTTTTTCTCGTTATTTCTTTAAGTGAAGGGGGAAGTATTTTTTTAGAATCAATTCTATCCCACACAAATATCACAAAATGACCAACTGAAGATACATCTAACAGATGTAATAGGGGTTGGCATTTAAGGTGTGAGTGTTTTAGAAATGTTTATGTGGTGTAAGCTAGTTTATTTTGATATGTTTTTGAATGTTAATAGAAATAGAGTTTACTATTTTGAAAGGGATTTAGTTCCAGATGAACAGGATCTTGATGTTATAAGTCTGTCTCTAATACCAGGGTGGTGGTGGTGTATCTGGTGTTTGTGAATGAGATATCTGTTTGTTGTTCTTAATGTTCATCTAAGACTTGTAGCATGAGTTTATTCTGCATATATTACAAGTGACTTACGTGCACTAAAAAATAATACGAAAGCTTTTGGTTCGCTTTTATCATATGAAAGAAAAGACTACATAGTTATGAGGATAGGCTAAAAAAGTGTTAGGATTAACATCGTTAGAAAATAGGAGAGATCGGGGAGACTTAATAGAAATGTTTAAGATTATGCATGGTTTAGAAGTAGTAAACCTGATGTATTTTTGACTAGAAGGGGGCACAAGGGACTGAGAGGTCACACATATACGGTAGAAGCAAATAGAAGTAGATTGAATATCAGAAAATTCTTTTTTTAGCAATAGAGTGGTAGGACTTTGGAATAGATTACCGGAATATGTTGTGCTATCAACAGATGCAAACGACTTTAAGAAGAATTATGATGTTTATTACACCACCACAATGGTTTAAGGCCCTAGATATTGTGTAAATATGATTATTATGATGTGTGCTTCTTGTATATACAAATTGTATACGTTTTTTCACACTAAAAGGTTTAAGGCCCTAGATATTGTGTAAATATGATAGTTATGATGTGTGCTTGTATATACAAATTGTATACTTTTTTCACACTAAAAGGTCTAAGGTCATAGATATTGTGTAAATATGTTTATGATGTGTGCTTGTATATACAAATTGTATACTTTTTTCACACTAAAATAAAATGTTCTATGTTTAATATTGAAGTTACACTTTTGATCAATTTGTAAAACTGTTTTCCCTTAAAAACTTCTCTTGGTTTTCAAAAACTTTAAAACTTCGTCTTTCACTTTCAATATTTTGATTTGAAGATGTCAGTGAAACCGACTCCCGACATCCGTTGAAGTTCATTCATGGTGTGTTGGTCACATTTTTCTTTTTCTCAAACCATTTTTATAATCAATAAAGGACGTATCATTAGCAAGATGGATAAAAACATTCACTCGTGTTAAATTTGTTCTACGGTCACTATATTGTCGGGTTAGTTCGGACAAATTTCCTCGACTTTGTTATTGTTAAACGGTGACGGTGTTCTCTGAAATATTGTCCCTCCTTTAAAATCTGAATGCACAGTATCACTGGTGAAACAAATTTACTTTCGAAAAAACAAACATTATGTTCTTTTCTATAGTTTTGTGAAGGGTCATTGATATTCAAATGGTTCTTTTCTATAGTTTTGAGAAGGGTCATTAATATTCAAATGGTTCTTTTCTATAGTTTTGAGAAGGGTCATTAACATTCAAATGGTTCTTCGGACACAGAAACATCCGGGCCATGTGATATAAGAGCTACCCCCCCCCTTTAAACATAACTTCTGTTTAACTGATCACACTCGGATTTACACCTGAAGAAGGCCGAAGAATGTATCGGTCGAAACATTGTGTTTACAATACAAATAATATTAACAAGAAGGAGTTCAATCTTCCGAAGAACCATTTGAATATTATGTTCTTTCTGTTTACAATATTACGAGATCAAAGTAATGTAGAAATTATGTTAACACTTTTTATACTCGAATGTATAAGGGGTATAATCATGATGTAGTTAATTTTCGTTGTTTTGTTTTTATTTATTTTGGAGTTCCGAGATGAAGTATTTTCATTATCCCCCAATATTCGGACTATTGTCTTCATATTCACTGTTATTATTATTTTTCCTTCCTCTCTTTCGACTAGTCAAAAATGAAAAGGATAAAGAAAAGAGAGTGAAGTATTAGGCAAATTCTAGAAAACAATTGACTGCATATACCTGAAGACGTATCAGTCTAAACGTTGTGTTAATATAAAAAAAGATGAAGACACTATTCTGAATGAATAATCTATTGTTATAACTTCATTTGCTGTTCTGTTTCTAAGCAGTACTGTGCTTAATGGTCTGGCTTAGCATACTATATGTAAGTATGTGAGAAAATAGGGTCACTAAAACTAATATTTTATCAGCTTACATTCGGTTAGACCTTTTATATCCGGCACGTCTGCATTTTAATAGGAAAAGTATTTTTATTCTACATTTTATTTTAAAATAAATATATTAATTTCTATTTACGTCTGCCGTGTATTAAAACATTACATTTAAATAGATTTACATTAAAGAGTTGCTTCCCTTACATTTGGAGGACATGTTCTTAAAAATACGAGTTTTCTCCCTTCCATTGCAACTCATAGAAACAGTGGCCTGAATTAATAAGTTGTATAAAAACAACTAAAATTAGGATGAAGGTAAAAACTAGTCAAATTTAATAAAAAGCGGTGTGTTACAATACTTCATCCAATAATAATAAAGATAGATTTATACTTGTTTTAAAAGTAGGCTAAAACTGTCCACCACACATTTATTAAAGATCAAGAGCTTTTATCCAATTTGGTTGGGGTGGGATAGAAAGTTCCAAGTTCATTTACCCATGTTTGAGTTGAACATGCTATCAATTAATAAACTTATGAATTTTTGGGTGTTATCATCATTTTGGTCTAATTTATAATTTTAGAATAGAATTCGGTCAAACAGACAAACTAACGCTTCTTGTTATTCTAAATCCTATTATAATTTACCAAATGTCTGTCTGTCTGTATGTATGTATGTGACAGAGTAACTCATGAACTACACAACATATCCCCATGAAATTTTCTGAGTTTGCTAAAAGGCATGATTTTAGCATATTAGTTTTTGAAAATTCCCCCCAAATAATAATATTATGGGGCTGAGTTCGCGCTTAAATCGATAATAATGATCTGATTTCCATCTGTTATGATATACTGCCACGAAAATTTATTCCAGGGTCAAACACCTGTGCGGAAATGTAAGTGACCCGCTCACCTTAGGAAGTGGGTGTCCAACAAACGTTGTGAAAGCGTGGGTGTCCAACAAACAGGATGTGGATGACACCTGCATGGGCGTTCGAGAAACCTATAAAGCAGACCCGAACAGAGAGCAGACCCGGACAAAAAACTCAGGACCCAGAAGAGACAGACATCAGTTCTCCTTATCTCTCTCCCACTCTTCACCCTCTGGCCAACAAAGATGTATGCTATGAAATAAAAAATATGTCCAGATATTTTTACAAGCAAGTCTTCGAGTTTCCTTTCTATCCAAGTCCAGGACATTCACCCCACTATACAACACATCTATCTATCTCTCTTATTATAATTATCAAACACCAGGACAAAGTCAGAATTGACTTTACTTTCCTATGTAACAAGAATGAAAACAACAACAATCCTCACCAAAAATAAGGGAGTAACCAAGATGTAAAATCCCCATTCCCCTACCTTGTTTTGAACTCATTACCTAGTGGTAATAATGATCCGATTTCCATCTATCTATCTCTCTTATTATAATTGTCAAACAACAGGACAAAGTCAGAGTTGGCTTTACTTTCCTATGTAACAAGAACAAGAACAAGAACAATCGTCACCAAAAATAGGGGAGTAAACCGATATGTAAAATCCCCATTCCCCAACTGTGTTTTGAACTCATGACCTAGTGATCGCTAGCCTGGTGTGTTACCACCTGTGCGCATGGAAATAGAAGTAGGAGCAGTGTTTGACCCTGGAGCAGCCAGGCTTGTTCACCTATCTTTTGTGAAATCCCCACCAGATATTTCAATTAAATGTGCTGCAAGAGTTAATGATGGTGATAATTTTCAAATAAGGTATGATTCAATAAATACATAGTTCAAATCCATGATTTCTTATTTAGGCCACAGGCCAAATTTAGGTCTTTTGCAGGAACTAGCTAAAACCCGAGCATAAGCAAGTAAGCAAGTAAGATGAATTTTCAGTCAGTCACGTGTCAAATCTAGGCGATTCTCATTGTGTTCTGTAGTCATTATTTTATTAATAACATTATTTCAGATAAAATAGTTTGCAGGATTATTATTATTAGCCCTTAAGCCTAATTTTATTTTGCCTGATCCACATAACGTAACTAGGCAGTTTTTAAAACTTATATGTTTACAGACACATACAGACATGATTAAATAGTTAGGATTAAACCTATTCATTTCATTCAAATGGTTCTTCGGACAATTAAACTCCTTCTTGTTGTTTGTGTTGTAAACACGATGTTTCGGCTGATCCATTCTTCGGCCTTCTTCAGGTGTAAAATCCGAGTGTGATTGGTTAAACAGAAATTATGTTTAAAGGGGTTAGCCCTTATAGCTCAGGGCCCGGGTGTTTCTACCCAGGCCATGCGCTATAAGGGCTATCCCCTTTAAACTTCTGTTTAATCCATCACACCTGAAGAAGGACAAAGAATGGATTGGCCAAAACATTGTGTTTGCAACACAAGAAGGAGTTCAATCGTCCAAAGAACCATTTGAATATTAAAGACCCTTCTCAAAACTATAGAACAATACAAATAACAAGAAGGAGTTCAATCATCTGAAGAACCATTTAAATATTAATGACCCTTCTCAAAACTATAGAAAATATCTATTCATTTTATTTTGAACTTTGCTTTATGTATGAAGCAAGGTAATTCCACAGATGTTGACAAATAAGATTAACCATTATCTCATGCTTCTGCTCTTCTCTCACCCTTTGCCTGTAACTTCTCATTCTCTCCCTTATCCCTTCCAATCTTTGTTGCCAATCCATCTTTTCATCTAAATGTTATACAAACATGGATTAGTTTCACATGCAAAAATATTTTCCTACCGTCCTCCCCAGTAAACTACCTAACTTTCCTTTCTGCCCTCTCCCTTCCTACCCTCTTATTAAACTATCTGTAACTTTCTTTCCTCCCCTCTCTAACTACCTTCTTATAAAACTACCTAACACAACTTTCTCCTCCTCTCTCTTCCTACCCCTTCAGTAAACTACCTAACTCCCTTTTCTCCCCTCTTTCTTTCTAAATAAAATAAGGAATATTTGAAATAAAACAAGTAATATTTTAATTTATATAATCTAAATATATAAAGTTATTTTATTAAATTTGACTAGTTTTCACCTTCATCCTAATTTTAGTTGTTTTTATACAACTTATTGGATGAAATATTGTAACAAACCACTTTTTATTAAATTTGACTAGTTTTTACCTTCATCCTAATTTTAGTTGTTTTTATACAACTTATTAATTCAGGCCACTGTTTCTATGGCAATGAATAACAACACAATTGAAAATAAAGAGTAAGACTTTGGTGAGAATCAAACTCACACCCCCATTGCCAGAGGGAGACTAATTTATGCCTAGTTGCTTTTACCAATCAGCCGCAAAGACTTCATGGATTAGCAGAAGCTGATTCACACTTATAAACTCATTCTCTACAATTGACTCTTGATCATCAAAGGCTTACTCTTTAATTCTGATCATGCTGTTATTTGTTGCCATAGAAACAGTGGCCCGAATTAATAAGTTGTATAAAAACAACTAAAATTAGGATGAAGGTAAAAACTAGTCAAATTTAATAAAAAGTGGTTTGTTACAATACTTCATCCAATAAGTTGTATAAAAACAACTAAAATTAGGATGAAGGTAAAAACTAGTCAAATTTAATAAAAAGTGGTTTGTTATAATACTTCATCTAATAATATAATAATAAAGATTGATATATAAAGTTGTTGTATATCTCTGCCTGTGTGTATCTCTGCTTGTGCCTCTAATAATTTGAGAACTATGCATCCCAGATCAAAACTAAAGGCATATTCAGAATCAGCACGTTTTAATTTACTTACATTTTTAGGTGAAATTTTCTAACAAAAAATAAATTTGTTGATTTTGTACTTGTTTTTATTTCCTTGCCGATCATAAAGTTGACTCATTTGGAAGGTTATATTTTCAAGAATTTGTAGTTCACTGTGTTAGATACTAGGCAGATTTCAATGGATGGAAAATCAGTCAGTACGTTAAAAAATGAACAACTGGACATGCTTGTATTAGTTACAGAACTACTTGTTTATTCAGGCGTCCTGCTTTCGTTTGCTGGGATAACAACATATACATGTGCGTTAGTTTTGCACATGATATCTTACACTGAAATAACATTTTGTTCTTTTTCCAATACATATATTGGAGGCAAAAAATAAAATACGTTTTTTGAATTTTGAAAAATTAAATGTGATACATAAATGTGATATATATTAAGTACCACAATTTACCCTTTTTTTATTCCTATTTTTCCCCCGGCAACACTGGGTACTCCAGCTAGTTTGTAGCAATAAAGTACTTAATATTTTCAATAAAAAGTAATATTTTGATTTATTTAATTTATAGTAAAATAAATAAGTAATACATTTTCACAGAAGATTACTCTGGTTTGCTAAACCAAATCGTAACCCAGATTTTTTTACAAACTTGTAATTCCTTTTTCTATAGTTTTGATAAGGGTCATTAATATTCAAATGGTTCTTTGGACGATTGAACTCTTTCTTGTTGTTTGTGTTGTTCTATAGTTTTGAGAAGGGTCATTAATATTCAAATGGTTCTTTGGACGATTGAACTCCTTCTTGTTGTTTGTGTTGTTCCATAGTTTTGATAAGGGTCATTAATATTCAAATGGTTCCTTGGACGATTGAACTCCTTCTTGTTGCTTGTGTTGTAAACACGATGTTTCGCCCGGTCCGAATGTGGCTTCCACTTCTCAACAGACCTAAATCCGACAAGACAAAGACACAGAAACACCTGGGCCATGAGCTATAAGGGCTACCCCCCTTTAAACATAATTTCTGTTTAACCCATCACACACTGATTTTACACCTGAAGAAGTCCGAAGAATAGATCGGCCAAAATATCGTGTTTACAACATAAACAGCAAGAAGGAGTTTAATCGTCAGAAGAACCATTTGAATAGAATTGTAATTCCTTATCGTAACAAAAAACTGAACAAAGAAAATGTGTCCCACAAAGTAGTCTTGACGCCTCTGTTGTCTGCTTTATTCAAACTTCCGCATTCCAAAATTTTCTCTCTCATGATGGGTCAGTTTTTGACCAAATTGACCAATCAGAGCATAACAGTCATATATCGTGACAAGCAGAATTATAGTATAGATAATCGGGTTACAGTACTTTTGTCTACATCACTTTAGCGAATATCAGTTTTGTTTAAAAACTTTAAAAACTTGTATAAGAATTATTTTTATTGTAAGAAATATTTATACCATTATTCGTAAAAAAAAATGAATGGAAAATTTTTCAATCTACAAATTATATTTTTCATGTTTAGAAACGGAGATGTTTGTCTATTTTTATTAAACTTGACTAGTTTTTGCTTTCATCCTAATTTTAGTTGTTTTTATACAACTTATTAATTCGGGCCACTGTTTTTATAGCAACGAATAACAGTCAAATTTAATAAAAATAATGTGTTACAATACTTTATCCAATAATAATAATAAAGATTGATATATAAAGTTGTTGTGTATGCCTGCATGTGTGTTTGTACTCTAATAATTTGAGAACTATGCATCCCAGAGTAAAACTAAGGCATATTCAGAACGAACACATCTCAATTTACCTACAGCATACATTTTTAGGTCAAAAAGCGATACGTGACGAGAAAAAAAGCTTAAAACTTGTATAAGAATTATTTTTATTGTAAGAAATATTTATCCCATTATTTGTAAAAAAAATGAATTGAAAATTTTACAATCTACAAATCATATTTTTCCTGTTTAGAAACGGAGATGTTTGTCTTTGAAAAAGTTTGAGAAGTACATAAATAGCTGAACGATTGCTAAATCTTTAATATATTTTTGTTCTAGTAGATTCTTTTTAATTCTTAACCTTTTTGTAAGTTTAAAGATCTCGGTAAATATGTATGTCGGTGAATTGTATGTCAATGAATTTTACATGTTGGCAGTGGTGTTTCTAGTTCTTAGAAAGTAGGTGGGGGGGGACACTTGGGGGCCAAGATTAGAAGTGGGGACAAAACTCGAAATGCATGTACTAAATTGAATAAAATACTACTAAGTCAAACAATTTTCATATAGTTGGGCTCTAATTCATTTTCGCAATCCCAAGCTGTCAGACAAGGGACGTTATTCTCAAAACAAACTTCTGACTTTATCGTTTTGTTTCGGCTATAAAAGGCAGCTATGAAATAGCTATTTCTGCTATGAAAATTCTGTCGATTATCTTGCACATGATAAACATGCCGGATACCACCCTAGATAATCACAGATAATTTTATCGAGCGGTTAATGTTATCAAAATTAGTCGGTCGCAAACACTTTATAGTGACTTCTTATTTTCAATGATTCTCTTCTTTCAACCTTACTTGATGAATCAACATAAACGAGGCCTACACACGTATCTAGAAGATCTAACCTGCTTTTAGCATTTCTACTGCATTAATATTTCACTAGGTGAACCCGCAGAAATTCCATGGATCTTGTAAACTAAGATTATCCGTTATCTCATGCCTCTGCTCTTCTCTCACCCACAGCTTGTATTTTCTCATTCTTATCCCTTATGTCTTCTAATCTTTATTGTTCATGTTTTTATCTAAGTGTTATATAAAGATAGATTAGCTTCATATGCAAACATCTTCCTACCCCCTCAGTAAACTATTCAAATTCTTTTCTGCTCTCCCTCTCTCTTCCTACTCTCTTATTAAACTACCTTTTCTGCTCTCTCTCTTCCTACCTTCTTATTAAACTACCTAACTTTATTTTATGCACTCTCTCTCTCTTCCTACCCTCTTATTAAACTGCCTAACTTTATTTTCTGTACTCTCTCTCTCTCTCTCTTTCTCTTTCTACCCTCTTATTAAACTAGCCAACTTTATTTTCTGCTCTCTCTCTCTCTCTCTCTCTCTCTTTCTCTTTTTCTCTCTCTATCACTCTCTCTTCCTACCCTCTTATTAAACTACCTAACTTTATTTTCTGCTCTCTCTCTCTTTCTACCTTCTTATTAAACTACCTAACCTTCTTTTCTGCTCTCTCTCTCTCTCTCTCTCTCATTAAATTTCTGATCTCTTTCTTTCTACCTTCTTATTAAACTAACTGTCTTTTCTACACTCTCTCTCTCTCTCTTCCTACCCTTGTAACACTGTTTTATCCCATCGCTAGTGACCTCGCTTCTCAATGATCGATCGTCTTTCCCACAAAGGGATTGGCCTGGTCTGATGGAGTCCTTTAGAGCTGACTTGAAGCGGCTGGCAACTGGACACAGGTCACAATGAAGTTGATAAAAAAGAAAAGACTAGACGCCTGTTTAAAATCTAAAACAAGCTATTTATTTGTGAAGATACAATGTTCAGTTGGTTTTCCATCTCAGCAACAAGAAAAACAAAAGTTCAATGACATCTTAAATTTCTTTTGGTCGGTCAGTTGATCTTAGCAGATTTTAAGTTAGAAAGAGGGGGGGACAGGAAATTTTGGCAGTAGCTGTACCCAGCAGTGAGTATTCAGTGAGAACACTTCTTCATCTTTTCTTCAAAATCTAGGGTTATTTATTTGATTTGAATAAAAAAATATCTTTTTGGTCTACCTATTCATTCGCTACCACTCTTAAATCATTAAACAGGATTATTTTTTTATTATTAATTTTTGATTACTATTTACCTTCATCCTAATTTTTTGTTACTTATTATCGCAACTCTACTTAAGCCATCAGTCTATGGCAGTGAATAAAAAGTGTTGATCGGAAATAAAGAATAAGCTTTCAGTGAGACTAAAACTGTCTGCAGAGAACCCTCTATCTCAATCTTTAGCTGCCATGTTTGTTTATGGACCGGTGGTATAAGTACAGTAAATATTTTGTTATTTATTTTTTATTAGATGAAATATTACAAATCATTATTATTAATCTTTTACTACTATTTACTTTCATCTTATTTTTTCTCTTGCTTTTTGTTTTGAAGATCCATTTGTGGTACCGGATTGATTTAGGGGAAAGATGAGTCAGATTCTTCAATCAGCCTTTCTACTTAATACCATCACCTGCGAAAAGGTTAAAGAAAATTGGTGATGAAAGGTGAAAAGGAGATGACGACCTTTAGAGACACTCTCCAATCTTTTGTCCGTCCATTTGCAAATTCAGACAGACAACAATTTAGCTGAGTGGCCACTGAAATGGCAAAATCTTTTAGGCCAAGTAGGCAGCATTTAGCTGCTGTCCATCTACACGGAATTAATGTCTGCTTAACCAAATCACTCAGCATCTATTTTGGAAGTAGTTGGTATCTTTGCCAAAGTAGGATTAGATAGACTGTTGTTTTAGTTTAGTGGTTCTCAGAGGCAGGGTGGGATACCACCCCCAATGAAGGGGCTGGGGGCAAAAAGCTTTATAAATAGTAGTTTGATTGATTGATTTGTTTAGCGACATATCAACCCTTGATGGGTCATTTAATGCCAAAATCAGTTTTAAATTTTTTTAAATATAGTCTTGTGACTTTGGTGAAAGGTTATTTTTTTTTTTTAAATAGAGTATTGGTGAAAGGTTATTTTTTAAAACTAGAATCCTACGACTTTGGTGAAGGGTTATTTTTTCTTTAAATACAGTCTTGTGACTTTGATGAAAGGTATTTTTTTTTTTTTAAACTAGAGTATTGCGACTTTGGTGAAAGGTTATTTTTTTTTTTAAACTAGAGTCTTGCGACTTTGGTAAAAGGTTATTTTTTTTACCAAAGGCTTGCAACTTTGGTTTGAAAACAGGTGTCCCCTGCAGGGTATGCAGTCAGCATTTTCTAGGCCCCAGCCGACAGGGCCATAAATAGTAGTTCACCTACTGCATTTCTACTGACATTATATAATAACAAGGATATATTTGTACATACATGAATTGCATAAATAATAATTCAGCCTTTGGGGTTGTTTTTCACCAAGTGATAATGCATGTCTATTTATTGCAAATTTTCCCTTTTCATCAGATCTTGCTAAATTTCAGAGGGGACACGTCAGGGGAGCCAAGCCCCCCCCACCCCCAGCGCTCGAATCCATAGCTATGCCTGTTTGTGATTCTCAAACTTCAACGTATGACAGCACACAATTAAAATATGAATATACATTGGTATTGAGAGGGACATGTTTTACTGTTTGATCCACCATCCTGCTTCCACATAGCAGTAAACTTTCAAGTAGTAATGAAGGAGTGTGCTGTAAAGTCTGGAAAAATGAAATGAGTTAGACAAAAACATTTCAGTTGTCAATGAACGGAACTTTCATATCAGGACATTGATATACATACTCATCGCTCCTTTTTCCTTTCATCTGTCACTAAAAAGATTCAGATCTCACAAAATCTGGTGATAAAACCACCAGATTGGCAACTCTGTGGTGGAAGTGGGACAGACATAATACCCATACTAGACATGTTTGTGTATTTGGAAAAATTTATGCGGCACACTTAGGAGATATTTACGGCACACTATTGTGCTGCGGCACACAGCTTGAGAACCACTCGGTTAAGCAAATAACTCATCATCTATTTTGGAAGTAGATGGCATCTTTTCCAAAATAGGATTAGATTGACTTTTGTCTTAAGCTCAATTACTGAACTTGCTTTACCACTTTGGATATGGGGCTAGCAACTCTAACCTGTAAAAACCTACTTACTTACTACAGAAACCTCAGCAGCATCACTCTAGTGATTGTCCATTGGTGTGGTCTTGTGGGGTTATGTCCCTATTCTTCACAAGGTATCTACAGGATTGAACAAAACAAAAAATATTTAAAAGCTGAACTTATCCCCTACCAATGGAAACAGTTGGAACTGTTTTTAGATTCACAGTCAACTAGTTAATGTGTAAATAGTGAGCAGTAGCTGATTAACTATCAGGCTGGGTAGGCTTAAGCCTGGGGACCGAGGAGGGAGGGTGGCCCAAGAGCAACAAATGGTTTAATTGAGTGTACATGCAAGTATTTTAGATGATATTTCAGGACTTTGCATATATATTCAAATGGTTCTTCGGATGACACAACGTTTCAGCCGATCCATTCTTCAGCCGATCCATTCTTCAGCCTTCTTTAGGTGTAATATCCAAGTGTGATGGTGTAAACAGAAGTTTTGTTTTTAAAGGGGGTAACCCGTATAACACAGAGACCGGGTGTTTCTGTGTCTTTGTCTTGTCGGATTTAGGTCTGTTGAGAAGCGGGAGCCACATCAGGTTGAACTTCGCACTTTTCTGGCTAATGCAGTTAGTCGTCATTTTAATGTGAGCTGCTTCTTTGATTTTTCTCTGTTTCCAACATCGTTCTCTGTCAATAATCTGGACTTCCTCCCAGAGAGGAAGATGGTCGCCATTCTCTCTCCAGATGTGGTCGGCCATAGTCAATTTTTCTATCTCCCCCTTGATTATGGCATTTTTTGTGTTCATCAAATGCATTAGCCAGACCAGAAGTGTGGAGTTCAACCCGATGTGGCTTCCGCTTCTTAACAGACCTAACAGAAACACCCGGCCCTGTGCTATAGTTAAAGGGTTACCCCCCTTAAAAACAAAACACTCGGATTTACACTTGAAGAAGGCCAAAGAATGGATCGACCGAAAAAACACAAACAACAAGAAGGAGTTCAATTGTCTGAAGAACCATTTGAATATTAATGACCCTTCTCAAAATTATAGAATATATTTTTGTATATATTTTTCACATGCTGTAATCTACACTTTTGTAAACCAAAAAAACATGAAAAAAAAAATGAAAAAGTGTAAAGAAAATGAAAAATAAATGAATAAAAAGGACTGTGATTGATTCATAGAACTTTTTAATCTAGAGACCCTTGAATACAGAAGAAAATGTGCTGACCTACTAGAGGTCTATAGAATCTGGAACAACATACATAGAGTGGATACTGTACAAAGGGTTGGGCAGGGTGGCAAGGTGATGGGAGCCTCACTAAAGCTCATCCTAGGGGCCCGGGTTATAGATAATCCATCACAATATAAGATATTTTTATAGTAATGATCGCAGATTTTATTTTCTATAATTAGAAGCTACATGTAAATGTACTAACCTAGAACAAACACTGAGCTGAATTTTTACTTTTACGAAAAAATAGCATTCAGTGTTTGTTTTGCAGAGAGCCATCATAGAGGCAGCTGGCACCCACTTCCTCTCTCTTTCGTACATCCCAGTCTACTGTACTTTCTGTTAGGTCTTTGATTTTGTTTTCTTGTTAGTTTGTGTTTAGCTATTTTGGTTTTTTTATTAGTTTGTGTTTAGCTGTGTTGGTTTTTCTTGTTAATTTGTGTTTAGCTATGTTGGTTTTTCTTCTTGTGTTTAGTTGTGTTGGTTTTAACCCTATTTAGCTGTGTAAGAAAAGAAGAGAAAAACAAAGACACTTCTGTTTGTTATGCTGGATCGCTGAACAGGGCCGTTCTTAGCTCTCAATCCCGAGCCCTCACTTCCAGGATCAGAAATGAGGCTCCCTCTGGTAGCTTCCGTTTCAGGTTGGCTCATTGTGGGTCGCTTAGTTTATTTACATTAAAAACATACATATAAAACATACAGACGAAAAGATACATAAATACATAAACATTACACTTTCCAACATCCCAACTTCTGATAACTCAGCCTAACATACCATCATCACAATCTTTTTGTCTGGGAATGCTTAAAATTTTTGTCCATACAAATTAATGGCAATTGTTCTTTGGCTATACCCCATTTCAGCTTACAATAGGTTTTTATAGGACTTCCTATAACTCATCCGAATATACCATCATCACCATTTTTGGGTCTGGGGATGCTCAAAAGTTTTTCCCAAACAAATTAATGTTAATTGCTCCTTGGCTATAGCCCATTTCGGCTTACAAAAGGTTTTTTATAGGAACACTCTACTTTCAGATTGCTGGGGAAACCTATATTATGATATACATGGGTACGTCAATAAGTATGTAGCCTAATGATGAAAAAGCATTTGTTTTACACAAAAAATATTTATTTCTCAAAACAATCTCCTTCCATGTCAATGCACTTAATTCAGTGATGAATATCGATCATATACATCTAACATTATACAGTGAAAATTTCAGCTCACAATTCAGCTAATAACTACATATCAGGTAGGTAGGTAGATGTAAAAGCCGATATTTATCTGTTTGTACAATTGACTAAAAAATAATAAAAATATAGAAAAATAAAATTGAAGATTTGGAATGTCATTTTTAAGTGGTGGATTTTAAAGCCTTTAAATTTGGGTTTGAAATCTCTCTATACATTCAAATGGTTCTTCGGACGATTGAACTCCTTCTTGTTATTTGTGTTGTAAACACAATGTTTCGGCTGATCCATTCTTCGGCCTTCTTCAGGTGTAAAATCTGAGTGTGATGGGTTGAACAGAAATTATGTTTAAAGGGGGGTAGTCCTTATAGCACATAGCCCAGATGTTTCTGTGTCTTTGTCTAGTCGGTTTAGGAAGTCCAGATTATTGACAGAGAACGTTGTTGGAAGCAGAGAAAAATCAAAGCTCACATCAAGATGTCGACTAAATGCATTAGCCAGACAAGCGCGGATTTCAATCCAATGTGGATTCCACTTCTCAACAAATCTAAACCCGACAAGGCAAAGACACAGAAACACCTGAGTTCAATTGTACGAAGAACCATTTGAATGAAGTATGTAGCTTAATGATGAAAAAGCATTTATTTTACACAAAAAATATGTATTTCTCAAAACAACTCCTACCATGTCAATGTACTTAATTCAGCGATGAATATCAATCATATACATCTAACATTATACAGTGAAAATTTCAGCTCACAATTCAGCTAATAACTACATATTAGTTTGCAGACTTATTGATGTACCCTCATATAATCTATGAAAATAAAAGCCAATATGTATCTGTTTGTACAATGAGCTCTAAGGGCGACCCCCTTTAAACATAATTTCTGTTTAACCCATCACACTCGGATTTTACACCTGAAGAAGGCCGAAGAATGGATCGGCCGAAACATTGTGTTTACAACACAAATAACAAAAAGGAGTTTAATCCATTTGAATATTAATGACCCTTCTTAAAACTATAGAAAATATCTCTCTATACATCTTTGATTAAATAAATAACGACTTATGTAACTCTATAAAAATCCAGACGAAAGGACTTTGCAAGTCTTGGTTCATTGACAGAGCTGTAATTATTTTAAGGGATTAATGAAATTTCATCCACTACTTAATGACCAGGAAGTGATAGAAGCCAAATGTGAATTACATTGTTTTTATTATTGATTAGAAAATCAATGAAAAAAGCTAAGGTATTTTAAGTGAGGGATTTGCGTCATGTGAAAGTGTTATCTGATATGATGATTTGCATTATTTTTCTCCCTATAAATCTATCAATTACAGTGTCTTGCAACCTGATCAGACCATCATGACAGAGTTCTATTATCGTGATTTAGAGATGATGCATCAAAGGTCGCCAACAGTTTGACCCGCAGTGGTGAACAGAAACCTGCAGTGGTGAATCCCACTGCAGGATAACACAAGACTTGTCCCCTACCGATTACTCTGATTACCTGGGTCTTAGATGTTTAATAAGGATAATATTGATGTAATTAAGATTCTATTATTAATATATCTGACTCCATGTGATAGTGGAAAAGTTAACAGTGAAAACAATAACGATGATAAGAGTGTAGTAATCTCTAGATGGCCGTAGTAGTGAAGATAAATTAATAGTAGCAGCAGTAGTAATAGTACTAAGCTATCGTGCGGATGATACTAGAAAGGAAGAAAGAGTAATGTTAGCAATACGCGTAAGAAAGATCTTTCTTTCTCTGTCTGTGCCTGCAGTAGTAAAAGGAATGAAAATGCATAGATTGCACATATGCAATGAGAATAAAGAATACAAATACTTGGCAACAATAATAAGAAGTATTTATTACAGAAGGTATAACATTAACAATAAGGTAATTCTCTGGTATACTACTTAGTAAGTGTTAAAGAGTCCTTAGTTTGTTGAAGATGTTAAGGAAGAGAGTGTGTGTGTGTGTGTGTATGTATGAATGCATACGTACATAATCAGAGGTGAGAGATGAGTCTCTGTGGAAAGGGTGGATCCGTAATGGAATTGTCAAACGACAAAGTCTGTCTTCTGATAGGAAGAGGTGAGTGGAGGATGATGGGCAGTCGAAAATCATCCGTTGAACTGGGTATTGTCAAAGATTCCAAGGTAAGATGTAAAGTGACAATATACAAGGTTTTGCCAGACTTGTTGTCTACAAAGGGTATCATGTTTCGAGTCAAGTACCGTTTTCCCATGTTATGAAAAGTTGGTTATCTAAAAGCACTGGCGGACATGATAACTTTATTTCTCAGAATAAAAATCTGTTACAGATGCATATACATACCAGCAGGTATACACCAATGCAAACCAAGTTGAAAATGCCTTCCTGCTGTTTGTCGACTCCTGTGACCCCTGTTTTTATAGTGATGGAATAAATTCACTGCTGCAACGTTGGCAACATTGTATAAATTCTAATAGTGCTTACTTTGAATAATAAAGTTGTGTTTAAGCTGCGTTATGATGTTTTAAAGTTTGTGGTTCAAAACGGCCATTTATTTTGTTTCAATCTAATAGCAATATACAGTGAAAGCTGCTTTTTGTGATCACTTTGGGGACATAACTGGCTGAACATTTTACATTCATTATTATAAATTCATTCTTATGTTATTGAATTTATTTGTATAAACAACTTTACATTATATAAAATTAGGCCAATTTTCGAAACAGAAGAACGAAACATTTTTGGTGATTTCAATCGCAATGATTTCTCCCACGGAAGACCAATCGCGTAAAAATCTCCTCCTTTAGAAACTGGTTTCTGTGGAGAATCTTTTTTTCTTTAGAAACTGGTTTCTTGTTTGCAACATTTAAAAAAAACAACTTTTTAAAAGAATTTTTATAACAATGTTTACTCACGTTAGTTGGGGTCATTTCTGAATTTAAAGGTTTTCAATTTTAATTTTTTTTTTTAACAAAATCAAAACGTTTATACAAGTAATTACGTAGTTATTTTATTTTTTGCCGAAATAGTCGACTTTAATCATTTGTCAAATTCGAACCACGTATTGTTGGTTTGTAATATTTAAATTCAGAAATGACCTCAACTAAGGTGAGTAAACATTGATTTATTAAAAAATTATTTTAAAAAATCTTTCTAAAGCAGGAGATTTACGCGTATGGTCTTCCGTAGCAGAAACTGCACTGGTTGAAATCACCGAAAATGTTTCGTTTTTCCGTTTCGAAAATTGGCCAAAATAATATGAAATCTATTGACATTTTTTATTAATTTTTAATTCATTTTATATAAAGTGTTTGGGACCGACTGCTTTTGATAACAATAACCTTTTGATAACATTATCTGTGATTATAATAAACAGCTCCCTCTGTATTACAAGGATGAATTACGTCATCTTTTAAAAATAGAACAATGACTTTTATTGAATAATCCCATAAGAAGATCAGAGTAATTATATAGTTAAGTTCTTGATGAGGAAATAGTAATTACAACACTCGTCACGAAGTTGGATTTGCACTTGCTCAGTAATCAGCTACTTGGAAACTGCGATATTTGATATTCTATGAATCGGTGGTCCCCAACCGCCGGTCTAGGGACCAGTACCGACCGGGCTACAAAGCATGGGCTACCGGGCCGTGAGGAAATGATATGATTTGGCGATATTGTTCTGACATCTAAATGAGTCATTCAGGTTGTTCAGACAGCTAAACAATAGTGACTTGATTTCAGATTAGGATACAACCGATACAACCAGTGTTGCAAACTCAAAAAATATTTTCGCGCTAGTTAGACTGCCAAAGAGCGCTAAAAGAGCGCTAAAAGAGCGCTAAAAGAGCGCTAAATCTTTTTTAAATAGCCAAAAATGGCTAGAAACCGCCCAAAAGTCGCTAAAATGGTCAGAAATATCCAGATAATGGCCAGAAATGGCAGAATGTTTTAGGTGCAAACGCGCTAATTTATTGCTTTTTGCACTGCCAAAACAATAAACGCGCTGAATCTAGCGCGAAACGCGCTGAATTGACAACACTGGATACAACTCAGTCGTCGTCACGACTTTGTAAAAAAGACAAATATTCTTCTTGGGTTAAGCAGTCTTTTGTTTAGCGCTTCCAGGTGTTAAACTAAAAAACTGACGAACAGTATTGCCAACTCAAAAAATATAGTTTGACTGCCAAAATTCGTTTAAATATAAATAGCCAAAAACCACCAAAAAGATACTAAAAACGGTCAAAAATAGCCGGAAAATGGACCCAAACTGCGAAAATGTGTTAGGCGCAAACGCGCTCGCTAATTTAGCGCTTTTTGCATTGCAAAAAATAAGAAACGCGCTAAATCGGCAACAATGCGTGGTGAACCCTCTAACTGCGGGTTATTTATGGGAAACAGAAGATTCGTTCTGATTGGTCCAAACGTTCTCATATGCAAAACATACTGGAGAGAAAAACACATGATGAAACTTCTGTGACATGTGATCATATAATATTAGGTTGACAAAAAAGTTTGTTCCGTTATTGTTGTTAGAAGGCATTAGGAGTATTTAGTTTTAACTAAAAGATTGCTTTTGATTGTATTGTGACAGCTGTCACATCAACGTGTATTTTTGTTTATTGATTCTAGCATTGAAGGTGGAGGTACATAAGAAACATTATTCATCATATTATGCTTTCTTATCTTAAAAATGCAAATCAGTCACAAAGAAATTGTGCATTTTATGGAGAAGGTACAGTGGATGACCAAACATATCAAAAGTGGTTTGCAAAGTTTTGAGCTGGAGATTTCTCACTGAATGATGCTCCACAGTCGGGTAGACCAGTTGAGATTGATAGCTATCAAATCAAGACATGACTTGAGAATAATCAATGTTATACAATGTGGGAGATAGCCAACATATATGCAAATCAAGAGTTGAAAATCATTTGCATTAACTTGGTTATGATAGTCGCTTTGATGTGTGGCTTCCGTATAAGTTAAGCATGGGGGGAAAAAACTTTACTTGATTGTATTTAAATGTTCTGTTTTGTAAACAAATTGTGACGGGTGATGAAAAGTGGATACTTTACAACAATAAGCCATCTTGGTCCGCGGGAGGAAAATCCTGAACTTAGGGGAAAAGGAATGCTCAAAACTTGTTTATAAAAATATGAGGATATATTTTTTATTTCATGATACGTTATGTCGTGGCGTATGAAGAGTGGGAGAGAGACAATGAGAGAGCCGACAGACTGTTCCCACCACCTGCAGTTCAGTCGACATCCTGTTTATGACCCCATAACACCAGATGTGTCTTCCGGTCCCTTGCAGCCGATATCCTGTCCACAACTTTCAACACCTGTGAGGGTCAAATCTGCGAGCCCCACCCACGGCTGCCTAAATATCCAACACAATGAGGAATGCAAGACATTGTGGGGCAAGTGAAATGAAACATCACTAATCGTGCCAAATGCTGGCAATCCTCCAAAGAAGGTGATGCTGCATGCTGCCAAATGATGTTGGTCATGTGACAGTTTCTATTGAGTGACTAACCAGACCCGGAATACTGCAAAGAGCAACTAAAGCAGTCCTTTTTTTTGCATAAACTTTAACCTATCCTTATAGCTGTTTTAGTAAGCCATATTAACTGCAATCTTGTCACATAGTACACCAGTTGGTTATTGTTAACAAGTCAGTTGTGATTTACTGGCTAAAAAAACTAGAAATTAGTTTGAAGAGGAAATTTAAAAGTACTATCCGAGGTGGTAGTTGTTGCATATAGCAAATACTGTATGTGTATTCACCCTTATGCGAAAGAATAGCATTCAGGGCTATCACACCCTTTCAATATTGTGAATAGAATGAGCCATAATAAATATATACAGGCTGATAGATGACTACGAGAGAATAAATCAGATTAGATTAGATTAGATCAGTTTTAGATCTTATTAGAGATCAGTTCTGAAGTAAAGAAAGTAAATTATTACATCTTCTGGTTTGGAGTGGGTTAACCAATATTAACAGTTTTATGATTCAACCAACTACAGCATATGTCTTCAGTTACCTAACTAGTAGGAAATATATACAGGCTGATAGATGGCTACGAGAGAATAGATCATCTGGGATCAGATTAGATTAGATTAGATCAATTTTAGATATTATTAAAGATCAGTTCTGAAGTAAAGTAGGTATATTATTACAGCTTCTGGTTTGGAGTGTGTTAATCAATATTAACAATTTTACGATTCAACCAACTACAGCAAGTCTTCAGTTACCTAACTAGTAGTAAATATATACAGGGTGATAGATCTGAGATCAGATTAGATTAGATCAGTTTTAGATCTTATTAGAGATCAGTTCTGAAGTAAAGAAACAATTTTACGATTCAACCAACTACAGCATATGTCTTCAGTTACCTAAGTGTACTGATGCAACCTATGGCAGAATACCATAAAATGCCAAAGACATAGCAGTAGTGGCTAAATGAGGGTGAAAAAAGTTATGGCCCTTCATCCAGGCACAGAATGTGAGGGACTTGTTGTTATCTGTTAGATAAACAAAGAGTCCATTCAAAACATTGAAACACAAGATGTGTAAATACTGACTTGATACTAAGAGTATTGTCGATGCTTACATGTACATGTATCAAACATAACAGACATACACATCAAAAAGAGATCCCTGTATATACATAAACATACACCCACGGGAAAAACGAACACTGCATGCATTTACACCAGTTAACCTTCCTTAAAACCACCACACACAGACATGCATGGAAGCTTATAAATAAATGGATCACTTTACATATACACACACTCACATACGCAAGAAATGTGTTCCCGAGCTGCACATACACATATTAAGGGAGAAAATAGCATTCAAAGGGAAATTATGAATCACTGCCACCCATATATGCTGTGCTGGAGGTGATCAATTAAAAGTTTGAAAAGAGGGTGATCAATGAATGAGTTACATCTCTCGCCTTTTGTTGGGCCGTGATCGCTAAAAAAAGGTCTGAATTTTCAAAAAACAAGCGGGCACAAACTAGTGACAAATTTAGTATAAACTTACATTGCATATTGAACCCCCTCATAAAAACCTATTTTGAGGGGGAATTTTTAAAAAACAAAAGAAATCATTTTCCCTACTCATTGGGGGGGGTGTGCAAAATTTCAAGTTTCTACTATGAATGGTTAGGGCTTGGTGAAGTTCGGATACATAGATAGATACATATAAATGTCAGAACGCATTGTAACACAAACCCAACAATAAAATAGTGTTGTGGGTAGCGGTTATTAATATACATAGGTACATGCAAGCACCGACACACACTTGCATACAGAGATTAGTTTTCACAAAAATGCAATCTCCTCTAAAAAGGTGAAAAGATGTTAAAACATTCAAAGTGTTTTTCGGACAATTGAACTCCTTGTTGTTTGTGTTGTTAGCACAGCATTTCTATGGCCTTCTTCAGGTGTAATATCAGATTGTGATGGGGTAAAC
>VCCN01004649.1:3986915-4004176 GCA_006491835.1 Architeuthis dux
CCTTCACTCTAGTCCTCTCATTAGTATATTATATATTAGTTTTTAATTCATTTTAAATAAACTGATTGGTGCAGACTGATTTTGACCGTTTGATAACATTATCCGTGATTATAATAAATGGCTTCCTCAGCATTATTAACCCTTTTGCCAATCCAAAATTAAGATTAATGTGTGATTGATAAACAAGTTATTGTTTATGTTGGCATAGGACAGTAAAACCATGCTGTAACGTTCTTGTTGTGTTTAGTGCCTCTGTTCGCTTGGTTAGTCTTTCTGTTCTAGCTGTGTGAGATTAGAATGCATTTGATTCATAACCCTGTGTTAAGAAAAGAAGACGGAACAAGATAACACGTGTGACAGGGCCATTAAGAACTGAGCATTTACCTGTTCCCACTTCCGGTCCGCGTTTTCTGGACCAGAAATGGAATGGGAGCTTGCTTTGGCATGTTTATTGATTTAACATATACATTATTTATTGATTTGACATACATATATATAAACAGTACACATGATGTAACTGAACTGCGGATAATCAAAAGTCAATTACAAGTTCATTACAAGAAATGTTGTGTAAAACACCATGTAATTAATTATATATTAATTGATTGCAAAATGAAGAAATTTGGCTATAATTTGGTAAGGTAGTTATGGGAGAGTGATTTACCCAAGTGCTCACTCACCCACTCTCTTCTCTATCTACTGCCATACATGCCAATGGTGAGACATTTTGTGAAGATATCTGCAATGGGACAGCATTCAGGGAGAAGTGGATTCATGCCTTTTACAAGGACTTTTTCCATGCTGGTAACCATTACACTACTCTGAACCTCATATACATACAGTATGGCCCATAAATACACTCCTACCACTTTTTAATAGAAAGTTAATTGTCTTCTAAACCAAACAGAGCAGGGTTTTATTATTTCTAGTGGAACATTACACAATTGAAATGGATATTATCAGGTGTAAAATCCAAGTGTGATGGGGTAAACAGAAGATTTGTTTTTAAAGGGGCTTCTCAACAGATCTAAACCCGACAAGACAAAGACACAGAAACACAAGGGCCCTGCGTTATAAGGGTTATCCCCTTTAAAAACAAAACTTCTGTTCACCCCATCACACTTGGATTTTACCCCTGAAGAAGGCTGAAGAATGGATCGGCCGAAACATTTTGTTTACAACACAAATAACAAGAAGCAGTTCAATTGTCTGAAGAACCATTTGAATATTAATGACTCTTTTCAAAACTATAGAAAGATATTATCAGGTATTATTTATGACCAAACTGTACAGCATTGAAAAAATATGAATATGTTAGTCCAAAAATGAGTACACCCATTTTCAATGCTGTTTAGAAGAAACTTAGGGGTGTACTTATTTATGGGTGATACTGTACATACATGTGTTTTAAGAAAATTTGCTTAGCTGAAACAAAAATTATCTAAACAGAGAGTGAGAGAAATCAAGTGTTTAGTCTTGAAATGGTTCTTCGGATGGTTGAATTCCTTCTTGTCATTTGTGTTGTAAACAATCCATTCTTCGGCCTTCATCAGGTGTAAAATCCGAGTGTGATGGGTTAAACAGAAATTATGTTTAATGGGGGGTGTAGCCCTTATTCGGATTTTACACCTGAAGAAGGCCGAAAAATGGATCGGCCGAAACGTCATGTTTACAACACAAATAATAAGAAGGAGTTCAACCATCCAAAGAAACATTTCAATATTAATGACCCTTCTCAAAACTAGAAAAGAACCATTTCAATATTAATGACCCTTCTCAAAACTATAGAAAAGAACCATTTCAATATTAATGACCCTTCTCAAAACTATAGAAAAAAGTGTTTAGTTGTTCTTTCAGGGTAACAAAAGATCCTATGGATATTAGAAACCGTCAACAGAGGTTTCTTCAGTTTTTAAGTTGGTCTGACTGGCTATTTATGTATCATGCATACAGGCTGCACCGATGGAGCTTGTGGGCTGGAAATTTAAACATTTACATCTTATGTCTGGAAAAAACTTTTTTGTTTTGTTTTTTGAACCCTGGCCCTTCTAAATAAGTTTTTTGGTGGGTGTGCTGGATTTACAATGTAAGTTTATGCTAAATTGGTCCCTTAGTCTGTGTTCGGCAGCATTCATACTTGATTTTTTTGAAAATTTTGACTTTTTTTAGCGATCACTTAGTAATTATTTATTGATAACCCCATTTTCCAATTTTTTAATTGATCACCCCCAATACATCATGTGGCCAAAAGACGTTGGTCACATGACGGTTTCTATTGAATGACTAACCAGACCTGTTTTACATTAAATTTAGAAAAAAGATTCCCACTTATTCATTAGAAAACATGAACCATTTCCAAAAGGGTACAGCAGCCAAAACATTGTGACTATAACAACCAAGATGAGGATACTAGTCCAAATACTTTATACTATAATAATGAATGAATAAATGAATGGCTTGGTTTCGCGAACAAAGATTTTGGGGATGGTTTTCCACAGCATTTGGACCATAGACTGAGCAGTGTAGTTTTAAGGTGAAGTGCGACTTGCCCAGGATTTAAACCGAGGGTTTGCTTCCTATGGGCCACCGGAGTGGCGCGGATAGGAGCTGTGCCCATAGGTCATTTGTTTGACAGGAGTGACCTTCTCCTGACAGATGCCTGAGCTAGCTATGGGAGTCTGTCGCCCCCTTGCGGGAATGTTCTGACAGTAAGGCTGAACTGGTTAGAAAGAACATGAACAACCTGTAGTTGGTAGAAGCCTGAGCTGGCTATAGAGTTCTACCGACCCTTTGAAGGAGAATCAGGAGAGAATGGCTGCCTATAGCTTTGAACACAGATTTTCATGATAGTGCAGCTGTCTACAACATAATAATACGCCAAGTCTATTTGTATATTTGTCTGTAACGCTTTTCTACATCACCACATGATGACGTAGTAAAAGTAGAATTAAATGTTCTGATGATGTGGTGAAAATAGAATTTTATGTTTTCATGATATTATTCCTAATGCATATGTTGTATACCCCCTTTACACTGTTCTGCCGACATGTGTTGTCTCGCCATGGGTTGCTCATTTGCGGGAGGGAAATCGTGAACTTGGACAATCAAAAAGGATGACTCAAAAAACTTGGTTGTAAAAATATGAGACATATTTTTATTTCATAGCTTACATTTTGTCGGCTGGAGAATGAAGAGTGGGAGAGGGATAAGGGTGCTGAGAGACCGTTCCCAACAGGGACACCAGTCTTGTGCCTTCTGAGTCCTCTGAGCTTCTGTTCGGGTCTGAGTTTTTTCTCCGTCTCTTAGCATCCTTTATCAGGTTTGAACGCCCACGCTGGTGTCGTTTCCGGTTTCCACATCATGTTTTTTGGACACCTATGCATATGCTAAGGTGACCGGGTCATTTCCATTTCCGCACAGGTGTTTGACCCCAAAATGACCTTTTCGTGGTAGTATATCATAACACATATACAAAAACTGTTGTTCTCTGAGAACCTTTAAATTGATTGCATATTTAGTATCTTTCAATATATACATAAAATGAGATTGTAAACTAGCATTCCAAGAGAAATTATGAATCACTGCCACCCATATATGCTGTGTTGGAGGTGATCAATTAAAAACGTTGGAAAAAGGGGTGATCAATGAATAAGTTACTTCTCTCACCTTCTGTTGGGCTGTGACCACTAAAAAATGTCTGAATTTTCAAAAAACAAGCGGGCACAAACTAGTGACCAATTTAGCATACGTTTACATTGAGTATTGAACCCCCCTCTAAAAACCTATTTAAGAGGTGAATTTTCAAAAAAACAAAAAAATATTTTCCCTACTCATTGAGGGGTGTGCGTGTCCAAAATTCCAAGTTTCTACTATGAACTGTTAGGGCTGGGCGAAGTCCGGATACATAGATCATCATCATCATCAGCCATTATAAGTCCACTGTTGGACAAAGGCCTTTCCCATCTCCTTCCATGACAACCTATCTTGTGCTAACCTCTGCCACGTAGAGTTATTCCTATCATTGCTCTTTCTATGGATCTCTGTGCTATTCTATTCTAAGTTGTTTTCAGCTCGTTTTGTTAATTTCCATGTTCCGCATCCATATGTCATGGCTGGGATTATGCAACCGTTGTATACTTTACACTTTAGGCACATTGGCAAGGTGCTCTTCAGAATGTCTTTATTCATACCAAATGCTTTCCAACCTATCGTTATGCGTCGTTTTATTTTGCAGTCATGGTCTTTCTCTAGCTTTATTAGCTGTCCTAGGTAGATGTATTCATCAACCTCTTCTAGAGCATTTCCTATCACATAGATAGATATATATAGATGTCAGAACACATGAATAACCTAAACCCAGCAATAAACCAGTGTTGTGGACAGCAGTGATTAATTATTGCTCTAATATTTTGGAGTTTTTAAAATAAATTAGTGAAGGACTGACAATTTCATTCATTACGATATAATAATATCATAATTAATCTTTATAATTATATTACATGGGATCACATTTATAATTGGAAAAGATATATCTAAAGAGTCCAAATTCAACTCTATTCTAATGCCTGTGTTGGCTGAGTCTCTGAGATAAAGCTTGGGTTATCTCCCCTTCTGGACAACCCTGGTACAACTATTCACAGTACCTTCTCCATAAACTGCCCAAATCAACCAAAACTGTCACAATAGGTTTCTTCAGTTTTCAAGTTGGTCTGGCTGGCTATGTATGTATCATGCGTACAGGCTGCACCAATGGAGCTAGAGGGATGATAATTTAAACATTTACTCCTTATTATATCCAGGAAAAAATTCCCCCCCTAAATACTTTTTTAGAGGTGGGTTCAGTTTGCAATGTAAGTTTATGCTAAATCGATCCCTAGATTATGTCTATTTGGTTTTTTAAAAAAAATATAATAATAGTAATGACTTAAGGAAGTATCCATTTCATATATGCCATCAACTTGTACTAATGATAATTCCTCATTTCTGTGATATATCAATATAAAAAAAGAGATATCAGAAATTGTTGTTTGTAGTTATCTCTTTTTCTCACTGATGCCATTCAAGTCTATCTTTGAAACTGGGTCATTTATTAGTTTGTTCAGAAAGTAATGATGTTTTTATAAGAATAGCCTTTTAAAAGAACAAAGTAAATTCCATTATGTGCTGACTATGTTATGTAATTGAAGATGGGTATGGATTAAGAATATGTATGTAAAGAACAAGACAGACACGTATGGATCAAACAAAAATATGTTTAATACTGAATAAGTGGCAGCAGCCAGTGACGTCACAGCAAAGGGATGTAATTGGCTCTGGATCTAATATTACTACATGTAGTACTAATTGTATATATAACACATGTGATTGAACACACTTTTGCTATTTTTATTTATTTTATTAGATAAAGTATTGTAAATCATTATTATTATTTTTTTGCTACTATATAAAAAGCAACAAAAATTAAGATGAAGGTAAATAGTAGCAAAAAATCAATAACAATGATTTACAATACTTCATCTAATAAAATAAATAAAAACAGATTTAAAAGGCAGCAAAAGATGTACTCACAAACTCATTTATTCATTCTTATTTACAACGACGGCACCCAACGGCATGTGCTTCATGTCTCGTCTCCTGATTCAATATGGTGTTCATTCACCCAGAATGTAAACAGTGGCGCCTTACCAGAAGTCAATAAGCGCTCTTCAGCCTAAGGGGCATAACTCAATACTGAAATGAGAATACTTACTTAACAGTCATGTCACCAATGCTTTTTGGCAGCATGTCATGTTGGGGGTGATCTATTGAAAAATTGGAAAAAGGGGTGATCAATCAATAAGTTACTTCTCTCACCTTTTATTGTTAGTGATTACTAACCCCCCCCCCCACACACACACACACTAAAACCCTATTTAGGCGGGAATTTTCAAAAAACAAAAAAAAAGTTTTTTCTAGACATAATAAGGTGTAAATGTTTAAATTTTCAGCCCTCTAGCTCCATTATTGCAGTCAGCCAGCCAGCCAGACCAACTAAAAAACTGAAGATACCTATGTTGACAGTTTTAGTGACAGTTTTGGTTGACAGTTTCTGATAAAATAAAATTAGATTGCTGATACTGAACTGAATAACAAACATGGCGCAAATGAGATTGGGATAAGGAATGAGTTTAAGGGTTTGATTTGGACTCTCGCTTGCTACTAAGTTCCAGTAACATAGTGATAAGTGCGTTAAGCGAGCCACCGTCCGGTATATAGGCCTGTGAGTTCGATTCTCACCTGGAACTTATTCTTTATTCCGATTTGTGCTGTTAATTTATTTACTCACTGCCGAAGGGAAACGAGCCTGAGTTTAGTTGCAATAAAAAGCAACACTTTTGCTAACGTATAACAATGTCATTTATGCCCGTGTCCCGGAAAAATCATTGTTCTAGAGTCAATAAATAATTGAAAAGCTTAGTGTGTCATCGTCAAAGGATTGTTTTCTTCATGGACACTCATAATCTTTAAGACTTTCATCTCCTGACTGAAACCTCTGCTATCAATGCTGAACCATAAAACCAGGAACTGATTCTTGGCCAAATCCTTGGTTGATGATTTTTTCGGATCAAGTTTGGATCAGGCACCCTGATAATTGTTGAATCGAAAATGGACACATTTTGCCTCAATACCGGTGAGATCACAGAAACGTCAGCAGTGTTACCAAGATAAACAAATTCCACGTGTTGACAGCGAAGAAACTAGCCTTACTGAACTGATGTCGCTTGTCTTTGGAAGCTGTCTCTGAAATGTTCAAAGTTACTTACATTCAATAAAAAATAGGTTATTTTTAAAAAAAAATCTTTTAACAAATTTTCGAAGTTACTAAGATACTTTCTCCTGGAAATATAAAAAGTATTTTTTGTGCTTTCAATCAAATTAATAAGCTAAAAACATGCTCTGGGGTCTCATTAGTAACCACAGAAAATTCATTATGAAATGACTGACAGACAGAGGGGTGGGGGAAACATTTGATGAATTAAAGCAGGGTTGCCAGATTTGTTTTCTCAAAATCGGACACAAGTTTTCTAAGAATCAGACAAATGGTCAACCCTGTTCCAAACCTGTCAAATAAAATAGTGGCTAAAAGTTGCTAGATTAGTGTCACAATAATGAAAATAAATGGCTTTAAGTGGCTAAAAGCAGCTAGATCATTATCACAATAATTAAAATAAATAGCTAATAGTGGCTACAATTAGCTAGATTATTATCACAATAATGAAAATAAATAGCTAAAAGTGGCTAGAACTGATATCCGATATCTAAAAACAACAAAAAATATCTAAATTTAGATATAAAATATCAAAGTTGGCAACGCTGAGTGGAGCCTTAAAACGGACAATTTTATACAGGGGGAAAAACGGACACAATGTCCGAAACATATCTGGCAACCCTGAATTCTAGTAAGATTATACACTGATCTATTTTAACTAGAGTCCTCATTTTGGTTGTTATAGTCACACTGTTTCTGCCATTGTATCTGTCATCTTGATTAGGAAAAAACAGATATTAAGTTTAGGGCTCCAAAATTCCATCAACCGATTCCATCCTGAAAGTATTGGCTAAGTGTATCTAGTTATCTGGTGGTAGTTTAATCCCTGCGTCAGGCGGGGAAATCATATACTCTGGTTCAGTGGAAAAAGCAAAAGTGGCATCATGAGGATGAATTAACTGATGCAATATATCCCATGGCATGGACATCTACTTATATAATGAACAGTGTGATTTTTCTCTGTCTGAAACAATGGACTCTTCCACTTAAAGGTGATAATTTTGATGATGAAAATATCTCCTACCCACCATTTGAAACAATGCACTCTTCCACTGAACCAAATTCAGTAGTTTCTTACAACCTGGTAAAAATTATGGAATGAGCACACTTCGAGGATGTTCACCCAGCTCTTTTTACTTTGCAGCGAATAAACAAATCACAGATATGACACAAAACAATTTTTCTTTAATAGCTTTAGATTTTGGTTTCATGAAATATACCTCAAACAAATTAAAATATTTAAATTATTGGCATATTTTTTTTCCAGATCAAAAGTAGAGGAAAAAATGATGGAATCATCAACAAAAATCATGATTAGTACTTTTCTGCTCCCCCTCGGGCTTTTATGACGACCTGTATTCTTTGAGGCATGGACTTCACTAATGAAAGACAATATTCTCCATCAAGCGGGTTCCAACTTTCTCTAATAGCTGTTCACAGATCAGCTTTGTAGGATGGAGCCTTGTCATGGACTATTTTTTTTAAATTTCCACCATACATTTTCAATTGGATTGAGATCTGGACTGTTTGCTGGCCATATCACTGAGTTGATATGCCTTTCCTGAAGAAAAGCTTTAACACTCTTTGTTCTGTGGCAAGATGCATTATCATCCTGAAAAATAATTTTATCCTTACCAAACTTATTTTCTATCGATGGAATGAGAAAAATGTCCCAAATTTCAATGTGAACCAGTGCATTGACTGTTGAGGTAATGATTGCCATCTCCCCATGTCCTTTACCTGACATGCAACTCCATATCATAAATGAGTTGGGAAATCTTCTTGTTTTCTTCAGGCAGCCATCTTTATGTTTCATTGGAATGGCACCAGACTAAAGATGCAGCATCATCACCTTGGCCAATGCTGATTCATGATTTATCACTGAATATCACTTTCATCCAATCATCCACACTCCATGATTGCTTCTCCTTAGCCCATTGTAATCTTGTTTTCTCCTGTTTAGGTGTTAGTGCTGGTTTTCGTTTGGCTTTTATGTATATAAATTCCAAGTCATTCAGCCGATTTCTTACAGTTTGGTCACAAGCACTGACTCCTGTTTCTGCCCATTTGTTTTGTTGTGCATTTTCTATTTTCAAGGCATATTGCTTTGAGTTTTCTATCCTGATGCCGTGACATCTTTTAGGGTCTTACCTGTATTTTTTCCTTTAAAACCTTCCCATTTTGTTTATACTTGCACCAAATCTTAGACACAGGTGATTGGGAACAGCCAACATCTTTTGCCACACTCCATGTTGGATTTCCTTCTGGAAGGAGTTTTATAATACATTCCATTATTCCAATTCAGAGTTCTCTTGTTGAAGCCATGTTTCCTTTCAATTAGCCCAGTCCAACAATAAGTCCAACAGCCTATTAATGTCTGTAGGTATCCTCTTTTAACTCTAGATTAATTTGCATATTTAGATTTGTACTCGTATTTGTTTTAGAAATACAAATTACAAGGTAATTCCATAATTCTTTCCTCAGTATTGAGTTATTCCATAATTTATTCCTCTACTTGATCTGGAAAAAAGTATGACAATAATTTAAATATTTGAATCTAATTTGTTTGAGGTGTATTTCATGAAGCCAAAATGTTAAGCTATTAAAGAAAAATTGTTTTGTTTCATATCTGTGATTTGTTTATTTGCTGCAAAGTAAAACAATTGGGTTAACATTGTGTGTGCTGATTCCATAATATTTTACAGGTGTATCCATGAATTTTTTCCTGGATTAAATAAAGAATTTAGTTCAAAATTCCTTGAAGGTTACCGAGTTCAACAAACACCTGAAGAAGGCCATTGCAGGGGCACCGGAAGCAATGGTGTGGGGGCAGGGAGCTTATCATAAAGGGCATTTTACAACATATTTATATTGTGATGGCTAAAAATGGCTAAAATCGGCTAAAGTTTTCATTTCCAGCTGACTTTATTGCTAAACATGTTTTATATACTCATTTAAAGTCCACTTATCAAATAAAATAACTAAGACTCCAGAACAAATTATTAAAACTTCATGACCTTCCCATCATCGGTGGGGTGTTCAATTTGCAATATAAGTTTATGCTAAATTGATCACCAGTTTGTGTCCAGCAATATTCAAGTTTGTTTTTTGAAAATTCAGACTTGTTTAGTGATCACTGCCTAACAAAATGCAAGAGAAGTAACTTATTCATTGATCACCCCCTTTATCAAATCTTTTAATTGATCACCCCCAACATGGCATGCTGCCAAAAGACTTATTCTTTTATTAAACTTACTAATAATTTTTTAAAATTTGCCAAATTTTCGGCTCTCGTAGATTTTTATCAGATAAATTGGAAAAAAGCCAGATCTAGCCGGAAAATCGTTAATTTGGCAACACTGGGTTGTCTACAACGGAACATGTGACTTTTCAATCAGATTCATGCAAGAGCATTTTGTCTTTGTATTTTATGGCTTACCAACCCCTCCTCCAGTTAGTAGTTTTCAGTTGAAGATCAAAAGATGAAATTGATGTTTTATAAAGAGAGAGGTAATGAATTTGACGAGACACATATGTTTGCTACTCTACAGATTTAAGTAATAAATTGTTTGTTTTTTTGGTGTGTGTGTGTGGGGGGGGGTCTACCTATAAAGTATGGAGAACTCTTGTTGCTATAAATAACAAACCATACTTGGCAACACTGAGACAACCACTAAAATCTCTCATTCATTATGTTTTTGCAGTTATGAGAACATTTTTATTCAATTGGTGATTAGAAATAAATATTTGATTCAATACGTCTTACACTTTACTTTTTTTTATAGAGGGCACACGTTGCCCCTGCTGACTTCGTGCCAAGAAGAGTGGGGGCAACTGCCCCCATGCTTCTGGCGCCCCAGGGCCATTGTGACATTAAATAACCAAGATGAGAACCCTAGTCTGAATGGATCAGTGTATAATAGTTTTATAAGAGCTGGGAACAATGTAGCTTTATGGAGGATGGGTGCCAGTGTCTGGAGGTTTTTTGAAGGAAAAAATTTGATGTACTGATGAGTATCGGAAATTCTGTGAAGAACGCTGTCTTAAGTGTGAGATTTCTCCATAGTAAAGGTTTTTAGAAGTGAGGTAAGAATGACTCCATTTAAATACATTCATAGCAGAGGAAGGGAACAGTAACAAATGATACACGGAAGAGACAATCCTTGAAAGAGACAAACATTTCTTTATTCAAACAAGGGTGTAGATTTAGTTAATGTTTAGCTGTGTGTGTATATGTAAAAGTCCATTATTCATGTCTTTGTTTTTGTGTGATTCAGCATTTATTGTTTTTATGTGGGCGTGCGTGTAAATATGTAAAAGTACTTTGTTCAGGTATTTGTTTTAGTGTATAGTTGCAAACCAAGGGTTTGGTGTCATACTGATGTTAACATGTGTATGTGATAAAGAGTTCATAATGATGTTAACATGTGTATGTAAAATTAAGGGAATTGGCTTACTTGGTTCTGGGTTGTTTTATACTCTGGCCTGTCCGGGGATACACATGAAATATCACGCGCACATGGACGGGCCAAAATCATGAAGAACTGGAGCGCTGTGAAACGCGTCTTTTCATGCGGCTTACTAGTGAGAAAGAGATTGATTCAAAGTTAGCGCCCCGTCACGTGATGGCTTGCTGGCACCTGATTGGCTGCCAGCATGTGAGGGCCGCAGGGAGGTGGTAGGGAGTCTCTGTTAACATGGGGAGAGCTCCCTCCACAGCTTAACAGTTAAAAATGTTGATTATAATGTGAAAATAAATACACTGATGGTAGTTCTTTCTTGTTTTTGAGCTTCCCATGACACATAGTAAGTTCAAAAACAAGAAAAAACAGGTCAGGTTAGTCACTCAATAGAAACTGTCACCAATGCTTTACATCTTTTGGCAGCATATCATGTTGGGGGTGATCAATTAAAAAATTGGAAAAAGGGGTGATCAATGAATAAATTACTTCTCTCGCCTTTTGTTGGATCACTAAAAAGTCCAAACTTTCAAAAAACAGGCGTGAATGCAGCCGGGCACAAACTGGGGGACCAATTTAGCATAAACTTACATTGTAACCCGACACTAAAAACCTATTTTTGGGGCTTTCAAAAAAACAACTTTTTTCTAGATATAATGAGTAAATGTTTAAATTTTCAGCCCTCTAGCTCCATTGGTAAGGCCTGCATATTATACATACATGGCCGGCGAGACCAACTAAAAAAACTGAAGAAATCTATATTGACAGTTTTGGCTGACGGTTTCTAATATCATTAAAGCAAGAAGGAGGAAAATGTCATCTGATGATGTTTGGAAAACATCGATAAAAAAAAGCAGATAAAAGTCTTAAAAAATACCAATTTACAAATACTAATTCCTAAAGTGGCTTTGTAACCTTGTAAACCCAATAAAATCAAAACTCATTAGCCATTATTATACAACAGAAAACCAAGTGATGTCCTTGCTGGTAATGATGGAAAATAGTCTGCATTATGATGTAATCTCTCTACTTAAATCTCTAGGGAAGTGGGCTTGAAATATTTTAATCTCATGTACAGTGAGTACAAAAAGTATTTGATACATTTAAAAAAGTTTATTTTAACACACTTATATACCTTCAAAATTGACTGAATTTGGATCAAATATTCCTGATTTTTGTACATAACCTTTCAATGTTCAATCTTGTTTCAATATCTTTTTGTATTTTTAAAATCTTTTGTTCAAATTCTGTCAATTTTGAAGCAGTATAAGGATGTTAAAATGAACTTTTTTAAATGTATCGGATACTTTTTGCACTCACAGTATTTGTCTGTGATTATTAGTTTATTCCCAAATAAATTACTTTGTATAGATTCAGGTGTGGATCCAGAGGGGGGTCCAGGGGGTCTGGACCCCCTACCCCGCTTGGACAAAGTACATTTAAAATTTTAAAAAAAAATATCTACTTAAAGAAATTTCATAAATAAAAAGCTCAAATAATTACAAGTAATCAAAATTTAAACTTAAAAACAAAATTGTATTATATCTATTGTCCAATTAGAGAGGCAGAATAAAAAAAAAGTTTTTAAATATAAAATTGGTCAAAATCTGCTCAAAATCCTGGATCCGCCCCTGAGATTCAAATTACTTATTAGAAAACGTCACCAAAACTGTCAACATAGGTTTCTTCAGTTTTCAAGTTCATCTGGCTGGCTGGCTATGTATGTATGTATAGATTATGCATACAGGCTGCATCAATGGGGCTAGAGGGCTGAAAATTTCAACATTTACTTCTTATTATGTCTAGCAAAAACGTTTTTTTTAACATAATAGGTTTTTAGTGGGGTGTTCAATTTGCAATGTAAGTTTGTACTAAATTGATCATTAGTTTGTGTCCAACAATATTCACATTTGTTTTTTGAAAATTCAGACTTGTTTAGTGATTACTGCCCAACAAAATGCGAGAGAAGTAACTTATTCATTGATCGCCCCCTTTTCCAACTTTTTTAATTGATCGCCCACAACATGGCATGCTGCCAAAAGACGTTGGTTATGTGACGGTTTCTATTGAGTGACTAACCAGACCTGTTTTTGGTATATTCATTTTGGAACACTATTAGAATTTTATATGAAGAATTGGTGTTGCTGACATCTCTAGTCTTTTTTCTGTCTCCCCTCCTCTGCCCAACGCATGACTGGTCGGAATGACAATCAGCAGATCTGCAGCAAAGATTCTGGCTCCTCTCTTGCTCTTGGGTCTTGCAAAGTCACATTCTTTAACCCATAAGAACCCACTGTAACACCGGTGTCACATACAATTTAATTGATCTGCACAGTCTCTTATATAATATTACATTTTATCCTTGATTTTAACTCATGAAGTGTACTAAGTGACATCTACTGAACATCCTAGTGCAGTCATGTTATTGTGTGTCAATTTGCCTACCTAGAATCCCACATAATGTTCCTTCAAGTAGAAATGGGTTTGGGTTCTTATGGGTTAAGAAATTATGCCTTTGTTCTGCCACATCTAATTTAACATTTAAATTCATATAAAAAAATTTGAATTTCAATATCAGGGGAAGTCACTTCGGATTAGAGTTACTTCCCTTTGAACTTTAGGTAAATTTAAAAACATTTTTTTCTATCCAATTCACAAAAGAGTTCTATAATTTTTATGCTATTCACAGAAGAGTTTGACAGTCACTTATGAGCGGTTATCAGCAATTTAAAAGTTAAATGTGATATATCATTCTTCCATTTTTTCTCCCTCATTATTATACAAAAGACAACCAAATACTGTCCTTGGTGGTGATGGTAGCGAATAGGCTGCATTATTATGTAATCTCTAATTAAATCTCTAGGAAAGAGGGCTTCACTAGTTTTGTGAGACAAATATAAATGCAGGATAAATACAATTGACAACTGGTGAACCAGAATCAATGCATATTTATTTTCCCGCTATTTACATGGCCACCTTGAAATTATTTCATAAATATTTAACAAATAATCATAGTCCATAATTATGCATTATTAATTTTTAATTCTTTTCTTATCTATAATAAATCACATAAGGGCTAGTGTGACAGCTTTCTGGATCAAGGCTTAATACATACTTAAAATATAAAATAAGCAATGAAAAGTAAAGAATGAAATTGTATTTAACAGATAAAAATCAATACGCTTCTAAATCAGGGTCTATTTGATCTTTATTAATCCACTTAAAATTCCTAAAATATAGAATATAAAATATAAAATATTCAATGAAAAGTAAGCAAAAAAAGTAAAGAACAAAACTGTTTTAACATATACAAATTAATCCGCTTCAGAAATAGGGTCTGTTTAATCAATATTAATGCAGTAATCTTCATCAGAATACTGTTTAACCATGCCACAAAAATTAAAACAAAAAGTAGCCGAGTAGCACGAAGACCCCCGCCCCCCCCGATTTATGTTCTATTATTCTTGCTATTAATGGTTAAAACTTCTTCTGATTTCAGGATATAAAATGACGACGCCCAAAAGATTCCTCTTGATTCCACGTACAGATTCTGCTGGCACCTGAGGACCTGCAAGATGTGGAAAACTCTCCCAAATCTTTGTTTGCGAAGCCATGATTTACTCTCTTCATCTCAGCCTATGATGGCTAGAGATTGAGATGATACAAAGTCGTCTATATGAAGCGGCACTTGGAAGACTTGGAAGCCATTTTGAAAAAGATTTCTCTCTTTTCAATCTATTAATGATTTTGAATTAAAGTGAAAATGTCTTTTGCTGGAGTTTCATAAAGCTGGAAAAGAATCTTTATTAACAACAACAAAGAAAAATTCTCCAATTCTTCAGCAAACAAACTGTTGTGTGAAGTTCTAGTGTGATACGATCCATGAGTATAATATAATACATTATACATTTATTAGTGCAAAAAAAGTATATAGAATGCATATACAGACATACATCATATACAAATCTAGTTTACAATTTTGAAACCATTAATCATTCGTACTGTTATAATACTATCATAATTCTTCTTGAACAAAGCTGAATGAGAAGACGGATGCAACATGTTCCAAGACGGAGATATACACTATGTCCGGAAACGGTCATCGGCTTCAATAGAAAATTCTCGTATCAGTCTAGTTGTGATGGACTTTATAACTGCTGGTCTCAGCCTGGTAACTGTGATAGCATTTGGATATGTACTCAAATTTCTCCACTGGGAATGTCCCTTATACAGCCAACTTGAAATTGAATTTGTTCCAACTAAACTCTCAAATGACACTGTTGTTGTGAATCTGAGCAAATGGGGCCAGAATGAAAAGTGTTGGTTCCCGCTGTCCATTAGTGTGTTATCTGCAATGGGAAACTTTATATGGGCGTGGTTACTACTGCATTTTAAGATGAGGATTTATCAGGAAGGGTAAGTATGTTTTTGGATTGACTTCTTCTGCTTTGTGTGGAGTTCAAACAGTTTCTGTTCACTCGCACTAACGTCCTTGCAAAGCCATGAATCCAGGGTGAAGTGTGTGATGGCACTTCGGACACTTGTCGCCTCTAAGTTTATTTTACATATTGCAGACAAGTGACGAGATATAGAATCTTGCGATATGTGGAGCCCAGGCAGGGGTGGCTGAATCCTTAGCCAGCATAAGGGAACTAACTAACTAACTCTTCTGCTTCAGGGCCCTTGCTTTCCATTCTAGTTTCGGTGTTGTTACATCTCAGGAAAAATGAGTTTTGTGATATGTCATGATATGTCATATGTTATCCAGCAAGGCTTAACGGATGTAGATGTTTCTATTTTTTATCGACTTGGTCAACGGATGTAGATCTTTACCAAAAATTGTTTCTATTTTTTTTTTACTTGGTTAACAGATGTAGATCTTTACCAAAAATTGTTTCTAATTTTTTTCAACTTGGTTAACGGATGTAGATCTTTACCAAAAATTGTTTCTATTTTTTTTCAACTTGGTCAACGGATGTAGATCTTTACCCAATGTTTTTCCCCAAAACCTTGCCTGAGACATGAAGAATGACTCACTCAATCATTGTAGGTGCAACAGTCATAAGGTACACAAGCTCACTCAACAGTATCTTACTGCCCACTGTAAATTAATATTACAGCTCTTCAACTTTTATGCTTTATTTGTTGGACCCTTAGAAATTCCATGGTGTATCTTTGCAGTTTGAAAATAGAACATAAATTAATTCATACATTTTAATAATGTACAAAAAAGCACATTTACAATTTCAAATAATGGTTTATCTATTTACAAATTTACATATATTTCATAAAAAACAACCTCATCACCATTACCATTACCATAGATTCATGGACCGCTTGCAACCACTGTGAAACTCTTCAATGATTAGGATTTCTTTTAAATTTGTGAATTGAATTGAAGAAAAATGTTTAAATTACCAAAAAGTGCAAGAGAAGTAAACTTAATCAGAAGTTACTCCACTTGAATTACTATTTGAATTCCCTAGTATGAATTCAAGAGTCAACATCCTCTCCTTCATTATTATCTATATTTTCATGTCTCTTCTTACAGAGCACCATCTTCATTTCTCTCTATATCTAGTCATGTTCTCCCTCCTTCTCATCATCATATTTTATCATAATCTTCATCATCTAGACGTTCATTCTATTTTTAGCCTTCTTCATCTTGAAATACTAAATTCTTTGAGAGATTTGTTGATAAAATGTCTGGAGACACTTTTTCTTTCACTGAAAATAAAGTTCTTGGACAAAGAAGTGATTGTCTGCTTCCTGTCAATAGAAGCCATTTTGATTATTTTTACTCTTAGGCCTTTTTTTAATTCCATATCCAATTTCTCTGACTGCTGATCAATTTTGCCTCTAATCTTTAGTGGTCAGTCTGCTCAAAAAAGTTTCCTGTGACAAAAGTATAAGCGCACTGAATGCCAGTGCAAATGTAAATTTGAAAATTATTTTTTTTGTTAAATTTGACTAGTTTTTACCTGTTGTATACT
>VCCN01004649.1:4077690-4093580 GCA_006491835.1 Architeuthis dux
GATAATTTTATATCCGACAGAATATGATAATTATACTGACATCTATTAGTTGAGAACCTATATTTGCTCGGCACTGGTGTATCTAAGTATCTATGTATCTATGCATCCAGATTTAGCCCAGCCCTAACTGTTCATAGTAGAAACTTGAAATTTTGTACACACACTCCCCTCAATGAGTAGGAAAAATGTTTTTTGTTTTTGTTTTTTGAAAATTCCCCACCAAAATAGGGTTTTAGTGGGCAATGAAAGCTTATGTTAAATTAGTCACTGTTTGTGCCCGCTTGATTTTTGAAAATTCAGACATTTTTAGTGATCACAGCCCAACTTTTTTATTGATTTCATTGAACACAGGTGATTCATAATTTCCCTTGGAATGCTAGTTTCTTTCATGATTATTGCTACTTCATGTGGCCTTGATATGTACTAAGCTATGCTTAGTTAATATTTATATTAATATTTATAATATTTATAATTTTGGCTACTTCAACCATTAATATCATTACAGGCGTTGCCTGATATAATGCAATTCATTATAGCATGGTTTGCAATATAAGGTGGGTGGTTGGTGAACCTGAACATTTTTACCTCCAGTACCTGTCATAAGTATTTGAACAGACAAACATTTTGCTTCTAATTGCCTTGTTTTGAGAGTTAAAAACAGAAACATTATGCAAGAAGAACTAACATAACAAGGGATGCTTTTAGTCATAAGTCACCATAAGCCTATTTGACGACAGAGGTGACACAACTGCTTGTTTTTTACAGTTATACTCTCTATTGTGCTACCCATTTCCCTGAGACCACCGATGAGACAGGAAACCCGCAGTTATCATGGCTCAGTTATAATGCGGTTGGACCCCAACACCAGCATTATAACAGGGGATGCCTGTATTAGTATTATCACACATTGCACACTTATCGATATTCTATAAATTGAGGGTACATGAGGATATTGTGACAACAGTTTCTGATAAACTAGCAACAAAAAATTTGTTGAAAAAATCTTTACAAATGTAAATTGAACATATCAGTGAAGTATAAGGCTGTGATAAATATTGAAATGAAAATGCTATTTGAAAAAATATATTTGCAATTGATTTAGAGCTACAGTTAATAAAATGATATAAAAGTTATTGTGTTTCTCAGTGTATAAGACACATCTTAAGAATTCAGCAATTCATGAATAAACATAAGAGGAAATTATGAAGAGGTTAATAAAAGGAAGAAATAGTATTAAATAATCCTTGTTCATCTGCAAGAGTTAATTTTACTTGTCTATTAAAAATGAAAACTCTTCTCAGAAAAGCTTTAAAAATGTTTTTTCTTTACAAAGAGATCAAAATATATGCTTTTAATAGTAGTAAATCTGTTCTTAATTTTCTATTACTATAATATGCAGGGTTTCAGTATTATTCATCTTTTTATACAATTAAAAAGAAACATTCCAATATTGTTTTATGACAACAAAATTGCTTAGTTGCAGGACAAAAATAAATTTGTGACCATCCAGTATTGATAATCTTTCGAATAGGATATAAAGAGTTGTTTCCCTTGCATTTGTGAGGTATGTGTATATATGAGTTTGTTTTTTTTTTTTTGTTTGGACAATCGAACTCATTCTTCTTGTTATTTTTGTTGTTCACGCGACGTTTCGGCCGATCTATGGCCTCACTCAGGTGTACAAATAATGATAGCAAACAGAATTTATTTTTAAAAACAGCAATGCATGTAATGTAGGATACAGATGTTTTTAACTCATTTCTTTGTTAGGCCAGGACTTCAATACTTTGTCCTGGTTGAACAGCAAAAGTGACATCAAGTTGAATTCCACACTGGTCTGACTGATACAATTAGCCAACATCTATATGTATGCTGCTTCTTTGAGTTTTCTCACACTCCAACGGCATTCCCTGTCTATAATCTGGACCTCTTTCTAGAGAGGGTAGTGTTCATCTTTCTCCCTCCAGATGTATTCGATTGTCAAAAAACCTCTTTGAATGTTAATGACTCTTCTAAAAGATTATAGACAGTATATGTCTACATGTTTATAAATTTCTAGACAGCTATGAAATTTTTATTTGATTGAAATTAAATTATTGTGTTTTGGTAAGATAAATTTTAAACTTCATTATTCTTTAAATATAAAATGTAATAGCAAATGTTTATACTTATGTTGGTAAATTAAGAATACAATTAAAGAAAATAGCTACTCATTTTATATGCTAGCAAAGTTTTGTCTGTTACCTCAAAAAGGTTAAAGCATATCTTATTTAGAAATCCTTAACTTGAATTTACTATAGGTATAAGTGCATAAAAAAGGGAAAATACTGTAGTAAATGAGAAAATGAACCAATGAATTTTTATTTTATTATTTATTTTTACATGAAGTATTGTAAGCCATTAGTATTGATTTTTGACTACTATTAACCTCATCTTGATGTTTTAGTCATTTTTTATCACAACTGAACTCAAGCTATCAATTCATGGCAGTGAGTAAAAAGTGCAGAACAGAAATAAAGAATAAGCTCTCACTGAGACTCGAACTCATGTCCTTCTTGCCAGAGGGAAGCCAGGCCTAATGCACCTGCTGCTATACTAACTTAGCTATGAGAACTTTGTTGGCTTACAGAAGATAAAAATAAATAGTAGTAAAAAATAAATAAAAATGAATTTTTATCAAACCAAATAAAATTACACATCAAAGAAATTTTGAATATTGTTTGTGGGAATTTCTTTGTTCCTTTGGGTTTTTTTTAATGAAATCATTATTATCGTTATTTATTGTTAGCAGTTTAACATCATTTTCACTGTTATAAAAATTAACAGAACTACCATGACAACTACAATTCTTTTATTCTAGCAGGTATAAAAATATCATTATTTTATTAGAAGTGATATCCGTATCATCTTTATCATCTTCATTGTATTGATGACATCAAAATTATTATGGTGATATCATTAAAAATATAGTTTTTGTTATATATTATATTATATATACTTGAATATACTTGAAATAGGATTTTTTGACAGCAGTTAATTGCGTCATTAAGCCAGCTTCAGTGTATTTGGGCTGGGTTTAAACTAATAAGAAAAATGGTAGTTAAATTTGTTATTTATGGTGATATCATTGTTATTATGGTGATATCATTAAAAATATAGTTTTTGTTATTATGGTTGTCACTAAATTTGTAATAATCTACTATGATAATATGCGACATGTATTTGTATATTTATTTTTTGTCTGCAACACCCCAAATCAATTAAATAAACACTAAAAATAGGGTACCTTGCTGTAAAAAATGACAGTATATTTGAAATTACTTGCACGGATCACTTTATTTTTTTGCTCTTGGTCTACACCTCAGTATGGATACTGTGAATGTCTTGAAATATTTTTATTATTTAATTGATTTGGGTTGTTAAAGACAAATTGGTGTATTATTTTAGGAGATTGTTACTAAAGGGACGTAACCTACTTAATGTTAATATAGAAGAGTTGTGTCTGATAATTATTCTATCAACCATACATATAAAACTCAATGTGTATCCATATGCCGTCATTACACAGGTTATTATTATAGATTGTTGCTCAAAGTATTATCTTAATTATTTCCTTTCTTTCTTACCATCCAAAATTATTATCAAGGTTATAGCTATGATTTTGACTGCTACTAAATTTACTAGGAATTGTTAATAAGGTTATAGCTATGATTTTGACTGCTACTAAATTTACTAGGAATTATTATCAAGGTTATAGCTATGATTTTGACTGCTACTAAACTTACTAGGAATTGTTATTTCTTTCTAAAATTTTTGTTTAGTATTAACATTTATTTGAATATCAAAAATAGTCACAAATTACATTCAAAATTATCAAATCCTTATTTTTAAAATTAGTTACAATAGATTTTTTTAATCCTTTGTGTTTGAATTTTCAAGGGAATAAATATACTCTGGAATTTTCCCAACATCAGCAAAAATAAATATAGATATTAAATTGTATAGGCAGGGCAAAGTATAGTATTGTGAGCACTCTATCTCACCAAACTATCTAAGCTTGACTGAACTTGTTGTCAGTCATGAGAATTTCCTTTGACAATCAATTGTTTCTCTTAGTTTCACCACAACAGAAAGTATTTAACTGTCAGATATTCCTGAAAAATCTGACTTCACATAAGAGAATTTTCTTATTTTGAATGTTTTTATTCTTAAAATTCAGACTTCTTATGTCAAACTGTAAGTATGTACTTTTAAGGCTAAAATATTGCCAGTTGGTGACCTCATTTGAAAGGTACATGCTATCTATCTATCTATCTATCTATCTATTTATTTGTGATATTTTTTATTGATGTGTTTCTTGTTTGTTCTGTCAATGTCACTAATTCTGTTGCCACTTTGTAACTTTTCATATTGAAAAAGCTTTTTTGACAGGTTTTTCTGTAATTTTAAAAATGTGTTACAACAAAAGAATAACAAAAGAATAACAAACCGGAAAAATAAATTATTATTGCCAAGAATAAAAAACACTTTGAAAAAAATGACTTTGGAGTTACTTTATGGAATGAAGGAATTCAAAAACAGATTTGTTTTTTGACATTACAAAAATTCATTGTGGTGGTATTATTCTTTAATTTTTTGTGATTAGAATATGAGGCTAGATGAACACTTTTCCTTAAGTAAGAATGATAAGGAAGTGTGATGGTGTAGTGGGAATGATGGTGTTGTTGAAGGAAAAGAAAAACATGTATGCATAGTTATTATTAATATCTGACTCCATGAGGATAAATGATTGTATATAATGTTTCCTAGCTACAATTAAAGTTGTGGTCTGATGTTAGGTCGGGATAAGCAATATATCTATTCGTCGGTAGGGGGTTGTAAGTAAGTTGATGTGTCTATGTCCCTATGGGGTGAAATGTGTGTCGCTCACTTGTACTAGTATGCATGTAAGTTAAACTTAAACTTTGTGTGATTAGAATATAAGGCTAGATGAACACTTTTCCTTAAGTAAGAATGATAAGGAAGTGTGGTGGTATTATTCTTTAATTTTTAATGGCCTAAAAATGTTAAGCTTAAAAAATGTGTGATTAGAATATGAGGCAAGGTAAAAAAGAAATTTAATACTCTGTGGTATTATTGTTTAATTTTGGGGATTCCTCAAAAAAATTATAAGCTTTTAAAATTTGTTATTACGATATGAGGCCTGCTAAAAAATAGTATACACTTATCAATTCAAGGGGGTTTTGTCCTATTTTGCTCTTTACCTGAGGGGTTTTGTCCTACACCCCCAAAAACTGTACCTTTGCCAAGATATACAGAAAAGAACAAATTACTTACTTCCTTTAAATTCTCAATGGTATTAATAGATATTTGAAATTGTAGTAATGAGATTTAAAAGAATTTAGAGATTTGTTTTCCTATGAGCAAACTAGTGAAGAATCCGGGGGCTTTTTTGTTTGTCCCCACCAAAAGTGTCCATAATTTTAAAGTATGGAAGCCTAAAAAGAAAAGAAAAAAAAGATTAAGTTTCATTTTTTTTTTCTTGCAACTAGAAACTCATTTTCTGGTCTTAGTTTGGGGTCAAATTTTAACAGAGAATCGGAGAATCAAAACATTTCAATCTTTCTCCTGAACAGTCAGTCTTGTATATCTTTTTAGTTGCACTATTCAAGGTATTCCTGTATTTACTAAGCACGGAATTACTAAATAAAATAAGTAAATTATTTTGTGAAGCTTCTGAATGGGTGGCATAAATAGTGAAATTGTAAGTAGTCTCCTAAGGATATCTCAATTTTTCAGTCAAGCTGCCAGATTTCTGCAGCTCTGTCTGAAAAAAACGCTTATGTTGTCAAAAGTTTGAAATAAGAAAAAAAATAGCAATATAGTAATAATGATAAGGAATTTACAATAGATTACTTCCCTGCAATATAGAGCATAGCATCTATGGGCATTTCCATTAGTCATCACCAGACCAAAATGTTCATAATAAGTTTGGATTGATATGTTAATGTTTATTTCGTTAGAATTTCATTAGAATGTTGATGTCCCCTCTCAAAATTATAGACAGAAAGAAAAAAGTACTTTACTTGCTGCCTTTAATAAATTCTGCGACTTTAAAATACCGGACTGACACGATATCCTAATTTTTCTAGTTTTAGTCGCTTGGGGACTAGCGTAAAAATGATTGAGTTATCTCCCCTTAGTTATTACTGATTACTTCCCTTCCATTATTTATCGTCTGCCGCTTTGGATTGACTTGACTTTAAACTAAAGTTTGACAAAAGGTGAAATTTACGGAGCTCCAAGGTAAGATTTTAAACACTTTTTCGAAGTAAACTTTTTTCTACCTTGATTTTTCGAAAAATAGAATATACAATTAATGTCTTACGCAAATCAAAATTTCTTTGGGATTATTACTCATTGGTCGAAATCAGGACTACGTTGAGTTGGTTAAGGAAAAGCTTGGATTTTTAAGATTCAAGCAAGACGATAAAATGAAAACTAAATCTATTCAGAGATAAGTGTTTTGATCAGGGTTTCTCACCTTTTTCCCCCATCCCATTTATCATTTTTTTAAAAACTATCGTCACCCAAAAGATTCTTAATAAAATGACATTTTACTCTACATTTTTTTAAAATATATATTATTCACCAAGTGGGAGTAGCTTCCCTTTATTTCTTGATTTTACCCACATGAAACGAAAGATGGCCTATTTTGTTTCAGAAAAGTCCATTTGTATGTGACAATTTCATTAGAATGTTGATGTCCCCTCTCAAAATTATAGACAGAAAGAAAAAAGTACTTTACTTGCTGCCTTTAATAAATTCTGCTTTAAACTTTAAAATACCCTTTTTCAACTATTACAGAGTTTTAGTCGCTGAGGACTAGCGTAAAAAATGATTGAGTTACCTCCCCTTAGTGACTACTGATTACTTCCCTTCCATTATTTATCGTCTGCTGCTTTGGATTGACTTGACTTTAAATATGTATGACAATCTATCGCACCCCCCCCCTCTGCTCAACTTTCGCCCTTGGGGGGGATATTGCCCCCGTTGAGAATGACTAGCTTAGATCCTTTCTAGGCACTTGAAAATTTATATTCATTTACTTTTAAAAAATTTGCGTTTGAAGTCTGTTCTTCAAGGTAAAAAAAAAAGCCAGGATTTCGAATGCCGATTTTCAAGGCAAGGCAAACTCTCCCCACTTTGAAGACCGGCGTAACAAAATCTTACTTTTTCCTCCGTTTGGCCTTGTGCCATACTAAGTTGAGTTTAATAAATACAGGAATACCTTGAATAGTGCGGGTTTGATTAGAGCAGGTTTTGATCTAGTACGGTTATGGTATTGCTGTACAAATTAATGTAACTAAAGTATAAGCTGGGAAAAAAACACATTAAATTATAATAAGACCTCGAACAGTGCGGTTTTGAACAGTACCGAACATTTTGGAACGAAATAACCGCACTAATCAAGGTATACCTGTATTAAGTAGGTGAGAGCGGGGCTAGTTGTATACAGGGGCAAGTTGATACATTGTCATTAGTTTCAATAAGTGAACAGTGTACAGGCGTCAACATCGACCTATTGTGAGAGGATGGAAACCACGTCGGACAATACTCTCCAAAACTAAACAAAAAACAAACAGTTTGGACACCTTGAGTAAATATTCTGTCCTCTACGAAATCTTTTATAAACCCTGTAGAAACCACAACTCAATAAAACTCGCTTGATTGACTCGGCTGTCTTTATGCTTGATTTGTGTGTAGACTTTGTTTTCCAAGAATTCGATTTTATGGCCTAAATTATGTCGGGAAATATAATGATCGGTTCGGGGCTAGTTGTTACACCCTGTAACAATTTGCCCCTCTTAAAATATGACTGGCGCTGGACAAAAAACAACTGGCGTAATCAAAACCCCTGAGGCATTGCGATTGTTTAGAAAAGCTAGTCCAAAAAAGACGTAACGTGATAGCAACAAAAAACGCCACACAGCTATACTAACTGACACACATGAGAAGATGAAATTACAAGAGTCCCTAGAAGAAAAAAAGAAAAACCTGCCAAAGGAACCTGGATATTAAACAGTTTCAGATGATTGCTGGGAGAAAGAGAAAGGCTATAAAAGATTGTTGGTGTCTTGCATGCGGAGAAAACTGGTCAAACTCTGCCCCAGGGGGGAAATGGGTGCAGTGTATTAACTGTAAAGATTGGGCCCATGAGGAATGTACAAATGGGGAAGACTCTTTATGCAACCTCTGTGAGAATGTTTTTTTAAATTTTGTTTATTTAAATATTTTTGATAAACATTATAAATCTTTGACAGGATAAATTGTTTTGAAGTTATTTTGTGAAGCTTCTGAATGGGTGGCAAAAATAGTAAAATTGTAAGTAGCCCTAAGTAAATAGTCTCCTAAGGAATTCGTTATTTTTTAATTAGTAACAACTTACCCCATGTCATGTAACAACATGACCTACACATGGGACAAGTTGTATAAAGTTACCTTAAACGATAATTTCTGTTATATCTCGGGAATGAAGCAATGTATCATTTTTTTATTTGGTGTTTATGAAAATAAAGATAATGACCTTCTCATAGTAGAAATGTTCTTAAGTTAATTGTTGTAGTTTTTTAAGGGGGAGCGCAAATATTAAAATTGAAACAACTAGCCCCGCGCTCCCCTATTTTGTAATTCACCGAATCAAAGTAGCTTCCCCTTATTTCTTGACTTTACCCACATGAAATGAAAGATCGCCTATTTTGTTTAAAGAAACTAATTTGTATACGACAATCTATCGCTCCCCCTTTTTTATATCCATCTTGGATTTGGAGGAAAAGGAAGACTCGAAACTTGGTTTATAAAATACATCGGTGAATGAAGAGTGGGAGAGAGATACTGTAAGCCAACAGACTGTTCTTAACAGAGAAATTGGTCTTGTGTTTCCAAGCCTAGGGGCTCTCATGGCGTCTCTTTTATGGGACTCGAACGCCCGCGCTGGTTTTCCAGTCCAACACCTGGGTTTAGTCGATATCCTGTTTATGCCTTTTTAACACCTGGTATGTCTGTTTCCGGTCCTGGACACCTTGTAGGTGGGGGCTTTCGTCGATATTCTGTTTATAACTTTCAACACCTGTCAAATCTGTGACCCCTGCCCACGGCTGCCTAAATATGCAACACCCCCAGCTAAATTTTCGCGCCTTTGGGTGATATTGCCTCCGTTGAGAATGACTGGCTTAAATCATTTCTAGACACCTATAGATTGATATTCATTGACTTTTTTAAATTTTGCGTTTCAAATCTGTTCTTCAATGTTAAAGAAACAGGATTTCGGATGCTGATTTTCAAGGCAGGAAAATCTCCCCACTTGGAAGACTGGCTAACAAAATCTTCCCTTTTCCTTCAATTGACCTTGTGTCGTACTAAGCTAAGCCTAGTAAATATTAGTCCATATCTGTAAATGTTCCGCAACAAGTTTTTCATTTGAGTTATCTCCCTTGGACTAGACAACTTTTTCTCTTTTATCTTCTTATATGAATTTGTGTTACGTATATCTGCATGCCCCCCTCTATCAGATAAACGGTACATTGTCGCCAGAGATATTGAATTAAGCTCCCCATGAAAATCGATAGCTTAGAAAAAGCAACAAAAGAAAATCCTGATGATTTGCAACTGATTAATAATATTGTGGGGTCACAGCAATAAACCACTTCAAAGGAGTACATATTCAAAAGGTGTCCGTTGTTCACTTTGTCTACAAAACCATTGGTTCCCAACTTTTTAGTGTCATTTCCCACTTTTGTCAATAAGATTACTAGTATTCCCCCTTCCATTTATGAAGTTGCAACAAAGAATAATTTAAATAATAACTTTATTTTAAATATAATTAGACAGCTTCATACTAAGAATTAGTTTAATACTATAATTGTACAGCTGCTGTTGTGTATTTGTTACGCAAAGAAAGCAAGCGAAAATAATTAGAACGCATCATTTGAAATTCCAATTTATTACAAAAAAATAAGAATTCTGCTATCGTAACTGATATACACATCAATGTGATCTCTATTCTTGTTTTTTGCTACTTGTTCTTCGATTTGTGGGTCTATTAATGAGAGAGCAGATCTTAAATCATTCTCAACGTGGAGAAAACCTTATCTCTAGACTGGACTTTTATTTTTACCTGATAGCCTTATTTCCCCCTTGAATTACCCAAATCCCCCCTTGGGGAATCCCCCCGCCCGGTTAGGAACCTTCTATGTCTAAACCTTCATGCCTAAACCCAGTTTGTATTATTATAATGATAAGTACTAAATCAGAATTTGTCAATGATTGTGTGTGTGTAAAAATATTGGAAATTGCAGGATAAACTGTTAAAACTGAGTATTGAGTTGTTGTTGTTGTTGTTGTTATAGAGTAAAAAAGAAATCGGGGAAAAAAGCGACATTTTATTTAGTATGGCCAAAGATTTTCACCGGGATCTCGACAACCGAGATTTTAAAAAAGCCCCAAACTTGTATAAAAAATTATTTTATCGTCAACATCTTTGTGTTATATTAAGAGGAAAGATTGGAAACAAATCTGATGATACTATTCAGTGAGAAAAATCTATAGAATCGGAGATTTTTTAGAAAATTAACACCGTGAAATAAAAAATTATCCATTTGTAAACATTAAAATGACGTACATTCAAAAGTTTTCCGATATTTCTGTTACGTAAAATGTTATTTTTATATAATAACATTGTCTTAACAATATAAATATATAAGAATTAAAAATAATATCCCTGGATATCTTTTTTTTTAAATGTTTTTTTTTATTAATTCTGCAATTTCCACAATATAAAAATATAAAAATTTTAAAAAATAACATCACTGTGTATTTTTTAAAAAATATTTATTTTTATTAATACTGCAATTTCCAATATTTTTACACATAATCGTTGACAAATTCAGAATTAATACTTATAGTTTAGACAAACTGGGGTTTGGCATGAAGGTTTATACATTCTGGGTTTAGACAAACTGCACATGAACCATTCGAAATGCCGCGTTTAAGTCGAGAATGTAAAAGCTCGATTAAAAGGTTTTTGGTAAAAAATCTTTTGTGGTTGGAGATCTCCGACAATAAAAGAAGTATGTATTATAATATTTTTTTCTTGCAGAAAAAATCCAATCACTAATTCATTCTAATTTAATGGCAGTGGTAATTTTCATTAAAAGATTCTTTATCAATTTCTTTCAAAAATCGTAAAGATTAACAATTTCTCTTGGGGGGTGGGGGTGAGAAGAGGGTAATTCTCAGCACCAAAATGCCACGCACTTCAAAGTTGCTTGCGAAAAGGCAACACCAGCCAGAACATTAAATGGTTTTATTAGGGCAATCTTTTTGCCAATTTCGACTTTTTAAATTCATTTTTTCATCCTTAACATTAAGGGATATGAGCAGTGGCGTTTCTAGTTCTTATAAAATGTGGGGTGCGGGGGCAAAACTCGAAATGCATGTGACGAGAAATCTTCATTTTTATACGTCACCACGTTGATATACACAACTTACATGAATGATTTTTAAAATATAAGTGTTGGGAAAGTAAGGGTCCTAATTCACCGTCATTCTGCCGCTGTTGACGCCATAAGATATATCTAAACCCGAAGTTTGGGACTGGTCAGTTTTATAATTAGAGGATGAACATCTCCAGACACGGTGGGGCGGGGTTCTCCTTCCCTAGTGATCATCAAATTGGAAGGGAGGTCGTCTCCCCTTTTGTCCACGGCTTCTTGTGCCGAAACACTACATTAAAAGCTGACATGAAAATCTGAGATAATCACTCATATATCAGCTACACCCCTACATTAAAGCGTATGAAAGTGGAGGGGGCAACGTTTCGCGCTAGATTTAGCGCGTTTCTTGTTTTGGTGTTTTTTTGCCATTTCTGGCTATTTTTAAATATTTAGCGCTTTTTTTTAGCGCTTTTTTAGCACTTTTTTAGCGCTTTTTGGCAGTCAAATTAGCGCGAAAATATTTTTTGAGTTGGCAACACTGGTTACCGCTGTAGCTACTGATGAGTCTAAGAGTTCGAGTTTTGCTTTTAGCTTTTTCTTTTGTTTATTTTTTTCGTCGTTGACATTCCTTGAAATTGAAATAATAAACTGTTGTTGTCATATTCAAGCGTCTTTTTGGTGGTTTCTAGCCATTTCTGCCAGTCAAACTAGCGCGAAAATATTTTTTGAGTTGGCAAACAAATGTATGTAATCTCACTTCCTTCTTTTTCTATCCCTCACTTTGTTGTACATACACACAGTGTGTGTGTGAGAGAGGGGGGGAGTGAGAGAGAGGGTGTGTGTGTGAGAGAGGGAGACAGAGAGAGAGTGTGAGAGAGAGAGAGAGAGAGAGAGAGAGAGAGAGAGACCATGCTTGGTAGCTCAGATAATTGCGTGCGTATTTATTTTGTATTGTCATTGTTCGAGCCTAGGTAAAAGCCATTATTTGAATGCTAATTTTCCAGGCAGCAGCATTCCCCATATGGAAGGCTGGCTCAACACAATCTTCCTCTCCGCCATGTAGTCCTGTATCAGATTAAAACACATTAACTGCGAATGACTGAAATTTCCGTCATAGCAGTTTGAGTTCTGACTAACTCAATAAAATTTCGTTTTATTATGATTGAAGTCATCTCACTTCTATCTGTGAGTCAGGGTTTTTATCTTGCAATGGATAACTTGTATGGATTAACTTGCAATGGACAAGGGCTTTTATCTTGCAATGGATAACTATTATACTTGCCACCTTCCGCGGTTAATAGGTTAAGCTAAGCTCAGAAAATATTTAGATGTGTGTAGACATAGAGAAAGAGATTGGTGCACACAACAACAAAAATTATTTAAAAAATAATAATCCTACACTTATTGCTAAGTAGCCTTAAGAAACTAAGAAGAGAGGGAAAAGTCTTGGTTATTAATTGAACTGACATGGTACTGACAATATACCTATCTTCTTCTTAGTCATGCACCTACCCTATCCTTCAATATCAGGTGATATTTCCTTTATTCCTTAATCCGCTCGGCTAATGATTTGCTAAAACCCATTCATTCACATCGCCTGATTCACGCCTATTCTCTTTATCCAATCAGAAGTAATTTCTTTTCTTTGCTGGCTACTTACCAGTGTTGCCAATTTAATGCGTTTCGCGCTAGATTTAGCGCGTTTCTTGTTTTGGCATTGCAGAAAGCGCTAAATTAGCGCGTTTTCGCCTAAAACATTTTGGCCATTCTCTGGCTATTTTCCACTATTTTTAGTGTCTTTTTGGTGGATTTTGGCCATCTTTTGCCATTTCTGGCAATTTTAAAGAATTTAGCGCTTTTTGGCCGTCAAATTAGCGCGAAAATATTTTTTGAGTTGGCAACACTGCTACTTACAATACAATACATATTAGGGTTGCCAGATTTGGCAACAAGTAGCGAATTGGGCTAATTTTTGAAAGCCAAGCGCTACGAAATTCTGAATTTCGCTACAGTACTGGCAACTTTTTAGGACTACTTTTGAAATAAGCTGGACTAACTTGGGCGATGAGAAGAAAATCAATGATTGATTATTTATGCATTTATAATCTTTTGAAGGCTAAGACACATAAAGATAACTATTTCTAATTTATCATATAACCCTTTTTTAAATTCCTCGTATTTCCATATTGAATCCAGATTGGATAATAAGAACTTATTAATCTTCAACTGTGAAGACAGGGACTGCACAGCCATAATTATGCGTCATGCAGTAAATGTTAGTAAATTATCTTATTATATCTTTTTGTTATTAAATTATATGCAGTGATAATATTAAACCATTAAAATCGTACTACTCTATGCAGTGGCGGACCTACATTTTGGTGGTCCTTAAGCTTGAACTGTTATTGGGGCGTCGTCGCAACCAGCGACAATAGGGTAACACCCAACAAGGCCCGAATGGCCTTGCTGCCCCTGCAAGGCTACAAGAATTTCGAGGCCCAAAAAGCGGAGAGCAGACGTAATAGGGTGGAGTCCTTGAATATGGGGCCATGCAATGAGCCCTTCCCACCAGTAACGAGGTCTGAGTAACCACTGTTATTCAATGGGGTTTGGACGATGCTACGACTATCTATTTATTTTTTGCTTTGAAAGCAGTTTTGTGGGCATCAAAGTTTATTTTGGTATGCGTAGATCATAATGACAGAATCACAAACTTTTATGTGTTTTGAGGAAATGTATTTGTTACGATTTATAAAAAAGTGGATTGTTCTCATCTTATTAGGTCTATAATATAGTGTCAAGGCTCAGAGTCACCAAGAGTTAAGGAAATATTATATACATGCATGATAGATTGATGAAATAAAACATAGCGAAGTCTGCAGTCAATATAATCTTATATTTTAAACACCCATGAGAATACATACTACATGAAGCACATTTTACAATATACTCTTTTTTCTAGCAACATATTCGCATACAGTTTTGTCATATGACAGCTTCTTTGCAATGTCATTTTCTAGAGACAATATGCATAAAGAATTTAAGCGCTCTTCAGCCATGGTAGACCGAAATTTGTTCATTATAAAGGATAGCTTTGAGAAATCCCTTTCTGCTTCACAGCTCGTGATAGTCATTGTCAAGTAGAGCTTAAGCGCAATAGTAATATTGGGGGGGAACACTTCAATTAGGTGTTGCTCTGCGCATTTTAGATGGTGTGTTTTCTTCTGTGTTCTGGGATTTCCTAAAATGCAAATATTCTTTGAACTGATAACACTCGTTTATTAATTTGTGGTCAATCTCATCTATGTAGTTATTATATTAATATTAAAAATATCTGACTTAGTTTGGAACACGAAGTTCCCAATATAAACAATGATCGCAATAGTAGTAAGTTGATAGCCATTTAGTAAGCAAAGTAAGTGACGAGAACGTATCCTTTAGTTCTTTCTTTCATTGTCTCTTTCTGTAATCGTAGAAGAAATAATGTTGCATGCGACAATTGAATAAAAAGAGAAAATATTTGCAGTAATGAATATGTAGATGCAATTTAACTTAATAAGATATATTTATTAAAAGGTGCACAAGATTAGGTCGATACATTTAGCTGTAGAAAGAATTGATAAAGTTCTCATTAGTGCAGAAGAGAGAAAATGTTCTTCTGCTAGAAAGTAAGAGAATATTTGTTCGGCGTAGAATGTTAGAAAGTTAACTGTTCAAAGTTCGATGGAAAAAGTACCTGTTGTCTGTATCTGTACATGCGTATGTGTGTGTGCACCTACGTCGATCAAAAAGGTGCGCGCATCGTCGTATGGACAGAGAAACCTCGCATACCTGCCCCAGGGCAGAATATGCTGGAATCTGACCAAGAATGAACTTGTATGGTGCTTTTATTGAAAGTGATATGTGTCTGGGGTTTTAATTGCCAAATCTTAGCTATTGGCTGGCTTTTCTCACCAACTCTAAAAGATAATTTAAGAAAAAAAAATTGAATACTTTTCTAGATTATGTGTCTCCAATGAATATCATATTACATCATTAGTTGATTATTTGGAGAAATGTGGCTGAGAAGAATTCTATTATCTGCGATGTACATTGTGTGCGGAGAAGCGATTTTGATAAGAATATTCTGTGTTGACTTAGCTTGGGTGGTCAGCGGAAATATGCGTATTTTTTTGTTTTGTTTTTAATTAAGGAGCAAAGATAATCTAGTTTTAGTCCACAACAAGCCCATACAGCTGGGTGTTCGGGGTGCAGTAAGCCCCCGAGGAAAGTTTGAAATCTGAATAATAGCAAGGACATTTTGAGACCATATGAAATGGGTATTAGAACATATACTAAGGTCAATATCAAGTAATTCATCCAATTGGCTTATGATTCGATTACTAACTATTTTGT
>VCCN01004649.1:4108076-4118748 GCA_006491835.1 Architeuthis dux
CTTTCTTTCGGATAATTCCTAGAACACCGGGCGCTTTTCTAACACGAAACGTACACACAACACAACATATTTATGACATTGGATAGGAAATGTTTCACTTAGTAAGATGTCTGAAGCGGTTTTAGTTTCATGCTATATAATTAAATTTAAAATTAATATTTTAAGATCGGCAGATCATTGTATTTCCTTTGGGACAATATGACGTCAGAAGGAGAAAATATGGTGAGCTTACCGGAAAACAGAGCTTCTAGGAATTTACCCTTCTTTGGATATAAATGGAAATTAGCCCAAAATGTAAGGTTAATATTGGTAAATTCCTAGAAGACCAAGCGTCTGTTTTCCTCTGCGATATTTTTCTCCTTGTGACGTCATATGGTCCCATAGGAAATAACGATGATATGCCGGACTTGATATTAATTTCAGATCTAACATTAAAAGGTTATATAACTTGGAAACATTGAGTCTTCTTAACTTTAAATCCAAATAGAAAGGCGTTCGAAAGGTGATTCATATGACTTTCAAGATATCGTTGGCATTCACTAAAAACCGTTGAACGATGCATAGTCACAGGTCGGCGTTCGCATATCTAAATTTTATAATTCGACCATTGAATTAAAAAAAAATCTTTTAACGGACAACTCTGTCTGTACCCGCAGTCATTATGGAGAACGTATTGCCACGGACGACTGCCATCGACACATGCTGGAAAAGCCAGCTGGTCTCGCGCGGTTCGTCATGGCGTTGAGCAGCTACGGAGCCTATTTTTCGAATGAGCTTCAATGCCTTGGGGCCTATCACTGCCTTTGGGCCGAATTTCAAATATTAATTTTAAATTTAATTATATAGCATGAAACTAAAATCGCTTCAGATACTAGAATCACGCTTTGTACAACACAAATAGTTGTATAAAGATTTATCCTGCTTGGACCCAGCAAAGTTTTAAACTATTGCAGAGAAGGGCCTTGAAGATGAAGCATTGGAAGGTATTATTAAGCTGTTTCCACAAATCAGCAAAGATCAAGTAATATTGGAATTGTTTTCTTTTGCTTCAAACTCTGATGTATTAAAGCTATTGCTTAATGATGGTGAGAATACGGATTCCAGTTGCAACAATTGTAAAATTTGCAGCACTTGCCCATCGTGTGTACTAATGATTCTGGCATCCAACAGACTTCATGACAAGGCATATGATAACCTTTATGAACTTTATAAAGTCATCTGCACACTATCAATTACTCAAGTCCAATGTGAGGGGACATTTTCAAAGCTAAAGATCATAAAGACAAGGTTAAGAAATTCGCTGTCTGAGGAGAACTTGGAATCATAGATGTTGCTATCCATTGAAAAGGAATTGTTAGATGAATTGGATGAAGAAGCAATTATTGACAGATTCACACAATCATCTCGTGAACACAAACGATTGCTCTTAATATAGTGGAATGCATGCAATACACTTTTGTACTTTTGAACTATCTGTTAATGTGTAAAGTGTGCAGTACAAGTAAACTATTTTAAAATATCCACCAATTACTTAAAACTTTTAAAAATAATTTAAAAATTCAAATATAACATTCTGTATTTACATTTGGTATCTACTGTATACGGCCAGTAATATGTACAGTACATATACACTGTAATTACTAAAAATATATACTTTTTTTTCGCAAAAATCTTAATTGCACCTTTTGTTCCACTTATGTATTTTTAAAAAATTTTATTTATTTGTTATAAAAATTAAATGATAGCATTGCAATTGTGGGTGGCCCCTTTGTCTTCTGGCAACCAATATCTTTGGACCCAGTCCGCCACTGGCAATAACTCTTTACCGATAGAAAGAAATCAATTTGGATCCGAGAGAGTGAAGGATATCGTACAAGTAATTAAGCAACAAAAATGGAGATGGACAGGGCACATAGTGAGAAGGGATAACAGACAGAACAAAGGGTTAACGGATTGGTATCCGTGGGACAGTACACGCAGTAGGAAAGGATCAGACACAAGATGGAGAGATGGGATAGAAAGTTTGCCGGTAAGACATGGCGGAGGCTAGCGCAACCACGCTCGTCGTGGAAGGAGATGGGAAAGGCCTTTGTCCAGCAGTGGACTTACAACGGCTGATGATGATGGTGATGATGGTGGTGGTGATGGTGAAGATGATGATGAGGACGATGATTATGATGATTATTATGATGATGGTGATGGTGAAGATAATGAGGACGATGATTATGATGATGATGGTGAAGATGATGATGAAAACGATGATGAAGAGGATGATGATTATGATGATTATGATGATGGTGAAGATGATGAAGACGATGATGATTATGATGATTATGATGCATGTATGATGTTACCATAATGAATGTGTCTGATGTGGCTTGTATTCGGGACGGGTATTTAATTAAAATCATCCAATAATTAATAAAATATTAACCGAATTCCCATATCGGGACAACCCAAACTCCGATTGCCACCGTCAGTGGCTATTAATTAGATCATTATTAAGACAAGGAAAAAACAACAACATGTGATAAGAAGTCTGAAGGCAAGTCGACACTTTACACGTGTCAGGTTGTAACATGTGTTATCAATCCATTGGGCTCATAACTTCAGTGTTCATTTTCTACTCTGTTCAGCTTGTAGAAGATTGCATATTTGACTAATCCTATATATGAAAAATGAAAAATTCTGAAAAGCACCTTGCCAATGTGCCTAAAGCGTAAAGTATACAACGGCTGCATAATACCAGCCATGAGTCATGGATGCGAAACATGGAAATTAACAAAACGACCTGAAAACCAATTCAGAATAGCACAGAGAGCCATGGAAAGAGCAATGCTAGGGATAACTCTAAGAGATAGAAAAAGATCAACATGGATCAGAGAGAGGACTAGAGTGAAAGATATTATACAACTAATTAAGCAGCAAAAGTGGAGATGTGCTGGCCACCTAGCAAGAAGACATGACAATAGATGGGGGGGAGACTAACCGATTGGTGCCAGTAAACGAAGTAGAAAAAGACCAGATGCAAGATGGAGGGACGAGATAGAAAAATGTGCATGTAGTTGTAAAATCCAAGTGTAGACTCTTCTCTGCTTCCAACATTGTTCTCTGTCAATAATCTGGACTTCCTCCAAGAGAGGAAGATGGTCGCCGTTCTCTCTCCAGATGTGGTCGGCCATAGCCGATTTACAACACAAATAACATCTTCCTCTATGGAAGGAAGTCCAGATTATTGACAGAGAACGATGTTGGAAGCAGAGAAGAGTCAAAGAGGCAGCTTATATCAAAATGTCGACTAAACGAATTAGCCAGACAAGTGCGGATTTCAACCCGATGTGGCTTCCACTTCTCAACAAACCTAAGCCCGACAAGAAAAAGACACAGAAACACCCGGGTCATGTGCTATACGGGTTATCCCCTTTAAACATAACTTCTGTTTAACCCACTACACTTGGATTTTACACCTGAAGAAGGTTGAAGAATGGATCGGCTGAAACGTCGTGTTTACAACACAAATAACAAGAAGGGGTTCAATCGTTCGAAGAACTATTTGAATATTAATGACCCTTCTCAAAACTATAGAAAAAAACCGTAATAATGTTTTAAAAGAAAGGAGAAAATGTAGATCTTTGTTATCAGACTCTTTTCAAATTCTACGATCAGGGTCGTAGCTGAGGGAGGATGGGTGAATTTAAATCGCCCCCCGGGCCCCCAATGGAAGGGGGCCCAAAAGCTTTATGAATAGTAGTTCACCTACTGAATTTCTATTCAAATATTTTTTGAGTTGGCAACACTGGTTGCGGGTTATATGGAACCATATGCAAAATCTGAGCTCATTAGTGCACGACTTTAAGTAATATTCCTATGTTTGCTAAACGCAATTGGTAACTGTTCGGCCTTTAATAAATAACGGTTCTTCCTATCTTCGCTATCTGCACGCCACTCTCCATTTCGCCAATTCCCATATCCGTTCCCCTTTTTGTTGTTGTATTACTATATTATTAACACACAAAAGGCGGATGTGGGGGTCGGCGAAATGGAGAGTGACGTACAGATAACGTACCAAGATAACCATTGGACTTCGCGAGAAATAAAAGTACATTCATTCATTTTCTCAACCAAAAGGTCAAATTCGCCTTAACAATTCACGTCTTTTCTTTTCTTTTAGTTTATTTTTTTTTATTTTTTTTACTTTTGTCTATTCTATTCTCGTTTGCCTCTGAGCGTCCGTCCCTCTGACCGGTAGACGGCAACAAGCAGTGTTGCCAATTTAGCGCGTTTTGCGCTAGATTCAGCGCGTTTCTTGTTTTGGCAGTGCAAAAAGCGCTAAATTAGCGCGTTTGCTTCTAAAACATTTTGGCCGTTTTCTGGCTGTTTCGACCATTTCTAGCGTCTTTTGGGTGGTTTTTAGCCATTTTGGGCTATTAAAAAAAATTTAGCGCTTTTTTAGCGCCTTTGGATGTTAAACTAGCGCGAAAATATTTCTTGAGTTGGCAAGCCAGACAGTAGCTGTGGCTTTACATTGACTCCAGTGAAATACAAACCAAACCTGATGGGAACACTTTCATTTTTATATAATAGAGTAGATCAAGGAGTTTCAATGGCAAATTTGGAGGTGTGGGTGGCCTAACGGTTAGCAGCACGGAAAAGGGAATCGACGAACCGAGTTCAAACCCCAGCCGAGACAGTGTGCATTCACTTCACACTAATTCCCTTAGGAAAGGCATGAATCTATCTCTGCTCCCCCACAACATTGTTTAATTAGCAGAGCCGACTGGGCTATTCAGCCTTGTTTGGTTACCAGTCTAGGAGACGTGCAGCTCTGATTCCAAACCGGGAAAGTCCAACCCCACGTCCGGCGTCGTGAAAGTAGGGCAACAAACAGAATAGGGAACGTGCTCCCGAAATGTACGGTTGACGGGGGCTCTGGTGAAACTTCGATGGGCCTAGCAAGCCAGAGGTGGATCATAACAAATTGGTCAAGCAAAACAATAAAGGAGAATAAAAAACGGACGGACGAAATAACGCGATCCATTCCAACGGACCATATTTCGACCAGCCTCACATCCCCCACTCACCTCTTCCTATAAGAAGACGAACTATTTTCATTCTTTGTCCAGTCGTAGTTATGTTGCCGTCTCCACCTCACCTCGAGTACAAATGGACATTGTTTTAAAAGAATAATAACTGACAGAACAAAATTGTCAATTCTTTAATAAAAAAATAAACAAACAATTATTAGAAAATCCCATGGCATCTTTGGTTGCCATTTTACTCTTTAAATTAAAAGAAAGGAAAGGGAAGATTATTTGAAAAATAGAAAAGGGGATAAAGCTGGTCTGCTTTAATTGTTCGAAGATCTTCACTGACCAAAACGCAAGACAATATTAATTCCACGAAAATACTATAGTCACAAGAAATATAGGACATATTCAGTTATTAGTAGTTAAAGCATTTTACATAAAGAACTCCTCAGTACAATTTCGATATTCTATACAGTTTTAAACCAGACAAAGTTAGAAATATGAAACATTGAATACATTCTTATAATAGATATTTACTAAGTTTAGCTTAATCTAGACCATAGCCACAAGTGTGGGCATCCGATGAGGATTGAATTCACTACAATAGTATGTAACGGATACATATGTATTTTTGCACTCACACACTCCGGTCATCAAGTGAAACCACTTGACATACATATTTTCCATCAGAACACACATATTTTATTCTGAGAACCAAAGTAGAGTAGAACTCTCAGATAACCAGATTACTGGACATGGAAATGCGGCACTTGACTCGAAATACGATACCCATTGTATACACAAAGTCTAGGAAAACCTAGTATCTTCTCACCTTACATCTTACCTTGGAACTTTGATCCATTCCAATGGACCACATTTCGACCTGCCTCACATCCTCCACTCACTTCTTCCTATAAGAAGACGAACTATTTTCATTTTCACATCTTCTTTTCTGACATAATAGCAGTTGATAAATAAAACACAATACCCCCTTCTTCCTCTTTCTGTTGTTTAACGTAATCGGAACCGACCGACCGAAAAGTGTCTTACTGAGATGCGTTTAAACGCATCTTTAAAAAAATATGTATTTTAATACGTTTTTCCTGCAGGCTTAGTCTGATGGTGGATTTTGAGTCATTTGATTATTTTGGTACTGAAGCTACTTAATTTTGTCCCAAGTCAATACACATTTGGTCTGATTATGGATTTGAAGTTATTTGATTATTTTGGTATTGAAGCTACTTAATTTAGTCCCAAGACAATACAAATTTAGTTTTGTGTGGTAAAAGACATCTGGCAAACCTGCTTGGAAGGACATCCGGGTTCGAAAGGAAAGACGTAATTGATTTGAAACGAAGTAGCTCTGAAAGTAACGTTCCATCATTGGATAGTTTATTAATTTGAAATACCCACGTTTAGCTTATCCCGTTTAGCGCTGAGTCTCTATAGCGCTCCTTTCCAAATATTTCAAATATTTTGCGTAATAAATTTAGTAATGTTAAATTTCCGAAATAAATAATGAAGGATAAAAGACAGCATCATGGACAGTCTCCGAAATAACTGTATACTGTATGCTTTGGTTAATGTGCCATATGTATGTGCAGGGTTGCCAGATTATTTTTCTCAAATCCGGACACGAGTGTTCCAAAAATCGGACACATATGGTCAACCCTCTTCCAAATCGGTCAAATAGGACAGAAAAAATTGATGGCTAAAAATAGCTAACAGTGTCTAAAAGTAGCTAAATTATTATGACATTAATGAAAATAAATAGCTAAAAGTGGCTAGAACTGATATACGATGTCTAAAAACAATTTCTTATATCTAAACGCAACAAAAAATATCTAAATTTAGATATAAAATATTAAAGTTGGCAACGCTGAGTGGAGCCTTAAATTGGAAAATTTTGGATGTCCAATTTAAAAAAATCGTTATTTGGACACACAGTGCGAAAAAACGGACACATACACAATAATTCATCATGTGATGATATGCATCGACACCTAGTGATATTTCACCAGACCCGGTAAGTAGCTAACCAGATGTGATAAACAACACTAATACATTTAATCTTGTTGAGGTTCAACAACGACATCATATATTTTAAAATAATGAAAATGACCCTGATTGGGAGCGCAGCAGCAGGGCAATGAGAGATGTTCTTGACATGCTATTTATACTATGTTATAATGACCCCGTATAGCGCCGTTTCGTTCAGCGCCGTTTCGTTCAGCGCCGCATTTTTTAGGAACTAATCTAGAGCGCTAACCGAGGTATTAATTCACCATCATCATCAGCCGTTATAAGTCCGCTGCTGGACAGAGGCCTTTCCCATCTTCCATGACGACCTAGATTGTGCTAACCTCTGCCACGTCTTACCGGCAAACTTTTCTATCTCGTCCCTCCATCTTGTGTCTGGTCTTTTCCTACTGCGTTTACTGTCCCATGGGAACCAATCGGTTAGTCTTTCCCCCCATCTATTGCCATTTCTTCTTGCTATGTTACCAGCCCATCTCCATTTTTGCTGCTTAATTATTTGTATAATATCTTTCACTCTGGTCTTCTCTCTGATCCATGTTGATCTTTTTCTATCTCTTAGAGTTATCCCTAGCATTGCTCTTCCCATGGATCTCTGTGCTATTCTGAGTTGGTTTTCAGCTCGTTTTGTTAATTTCCATGTTTCGCATCCGTATGCCATGGCTGGTAGGCATGTGTAAATGTGAAGACAGGTTCTTTAATACTGTGCACAGGCCTGGTCACCGTACTTGGAGAGAGATAATAAAAAAATATTTTAGATAAAGTCCAAGACGAGCAACTAAGCTAAAAGTGTTAGGGTTGACATCGTTAGAAAAATAGGAGAGATCGGGGAGACTTAATAGAAATGTTTAAGATTATGCGTGGTTTAGAAGTAGTAAACCCTGATGTATTTTTCTTACTAGAAGGGGATACAAGAGACTGAGAGGCCACACATATACGGTGGAAGCAAATAGAAGTAAATTGAATATCAGAAAATTCTTTTTTAGCAATAGAGTGGTAGGACTTTGGAATAGATTACCGGAATATGTTGTGCTATCAACAGATGTAAATGATTTTAAGAATTATGATGTTTATTACACCACCTCAAAAGGTTTAAGGCCCTAGATATTGTGTAAATATGATTGTTATGATGTCTGCTTGTATAGACAAAGTGTATACTTTTTTTCACATTAAAATAAAATGTTCAAAATGTTCTAAATGTTTCGTGTGTGAGTTTATGGCAGAAATCCTAACATTGGGGTTCTAACTCATTTATGATCTGTGGTTAGTTCTCTAACCCCTCTACGATGTTCGAACCATCAAAGCTAATCTTACAATCCGTTATTGTAACATCATCTCATAGAAATTATTTTATAAGAATTTGATAGTATCATTAATGATACTACTAATACCATTGAAAACATGCAAAAGAGAGAGGGGTTTAGATGGGATTGGCGATCCGAGTTCAAGCCCCGGCTGAGATAGTTTACGTTCACTTCACACTAATGCCCTTGGGAAAAGCATGCATGCATCTCTTCACCTGCCAACACGTCATTGGCCAGCGTGGAGGCCTATGTCCAACAACGGATCTTAAAACGCTGATAAATTAAAAATTAAAAATCTTAAAAGTAAACGTTATATATTTTCAGTAATTATATAACAATTTTTATTCTAATCGGTTCAGCAGTTCCAAAGTTCAATAATTTGTGCATGTTGACATATGGTTATTTACATATAAAGTGTAAACAAACAATCGGGTCAACCGTAACTCACCATTTTTCAATTCCTGGGATTTTGTCAACATTATAACCAAATTTCAGCAAAATCGGTCAGGATTTGAAAAGGTGTCCCCAATTGGAAACAAAAACAACATGTTTGCTTATAAAATGTAAACAAACAATCGGATCGGACATAACTCACACCCGCCACAGGTATAACTCTCCACAAGCCTACATACAACATTTCATTGAAATATATTACGGAATGTAACTACAGCCCGGTTCGTTCAACGGAGAAGACAGGAAAGTAAAAGCGTCTGACACTTCTTACTGATGTACATAAAAGAATCTTTATTCTCTGAAGTCTTAGTACAACGTGATATACATAGACAATCTTTAGTACAACGCGTTAGTACAACGTTCTAGTACATCACTTAGTACAACGTGAAAACTGCAATACAATGATAAAGCCGCGAATTAGGCAAAATACACAAGTACAGTTAAACATAATAAATCGACATACATAACGTTTACGTTTGAACGTAGAAAACTGCAATACAACGATGAAGCCGCGAGTTGGGCAGATACAAGTGCGGTTAAAACAGTAGGAATCATCAATATGCAACATACGTAGTGTAGCGGTCGCTTTTCACTAAGTACCAAAATAGGGTTTAAAATAGCAAACTGGTCTTGTCACCTCGACAAGAGCCAGCTCTGACCCCTATGAAGTTCGCAACTAATACTAGCTCCCTTTTTGCGTGACGTCAGCACGCCTATAAAAACCCTTGTCTGCCGATTCTCCTGGCCTTTCGTAGCCTGTTCCCTAACAGTGCTACCTTCGCCCGTGCCTATTTCCTGGCACGTAAAAACATCTCCCCCTTTTCCACTTAATGTTTCGGTCCCGCGTAGCCCCCACTTTCTAACTACGGACATTAATTCATTATTTTCCTTTGTTTGAATAGACCGCCAAAAACCATACGGCCGACTTTCCGTCCTTCCTCTTTTGACCCCGTGATCTTTCCTGCTGCTACTACCGGCAGCCATGACAGGTCATTTTTGTCATCGCTTTTTCACTGCTAATTTCAACTGTAGAAACGATTCACATTCTTCTACAACTCAATTAACATCTCGCCTGCTTCACCATTCATTACATATCCACTTCAACACAACAAAATCACAACCTTGTAGAAACAACCTATCACTCTACAGTAACATTTGAACACACAAACGATGAATACAAGCAAAGTACGATTAAACAGCAACAATATAAAACATACGTAGCATTTTTAATAAAAATGACTCAATAATTACACACGGAAGGAATAAGTTCATGAAGTTTATAGGTGTGGCTATATCCTAGTTCACGATGAATTGAACTAGAGCATATAAGTTTGAGATGAAGGTGAAAACTCTGTCCTATTTACGGTAATTCGCCCTTTGCCGGTTGTAGTTTCTCTTAGGACATTGTGTCGTGATTCTGAGGAGAATAAGATCGTGCACCGCTCTGAAGGTTGGTTTGCGAGACTGATGTGGTCAGCCTCAGGGCTCTTAATATGGGACAGAAAATGCGCGTGTGTGTTAAAACACGTGTTTTTCATTAACCCCGGTGTCATAAGGTCAAGTTATTCTGACCCCAGCTTCGGCGCGATCAAATCTGGAGTCCCCTTTTCGTGAGACAGAGATATCCACAAATTCACCAGGGGTGTCCCTGGAGACTTTTGGTCCTACTTAAATTCTCTTTAGCTGGAGACAACGCCGGGCGAAACGACTCTGGCATTCCCTTTTCGCTTTTTATCCTTGCCCTAATCCTTCATCCCCGGACACCTGGTTCTGAAATTATTTTCTCAATCTATTTCTGTACTGACGGCAGCTACAAGGAATAACGAAGTTATCCAATTGAGAAAAAGGACA
>VCCN01004649.1:4120933-4132741 GCA_006491835.1 Architeuthis dux
CAAAATTAAGAACGCTGGTGTAGGAAACTAACAGAAAAAAATAAGGGTATATGTAAGATCAAGTATACATTTTTAAGATCATTTCTCACCTGAAGATTCACTAATAACTGTGAAACATGTCCATAAACTTTCATTATACTTCTTCACGAGTGTTTTTAAACACTTTTATAAGCCTGGTCCTTTATAAACTATCGTGTCATGCATTTTTTCATGACAACTGCTGACAATGGGAATTATAGCAACTTCAAAATCTTATTTTATTATCAAATACTGATAAGCCTTCGTATGTCCTACTATCCAATGGTTATATTCTTCGATGCATTAAACATGTGTATTCTTCCGTTTCAAATAAAGACGTTTCGCAAAGGTTGCTCAATCCACATCCGGGCATTTCTTATATTCGATGCACTGAACCATACCAAATAACCAGAAAAAAGATTTCATATCTCTTATATAATAGCCCAAGAACATTAGCACAAATACTATGGTCAACTTTAAAATTAATTTAAACAAGCTGATTTTTGCAGGATAGTTGCAACATGACACCAGAAACACTATACTAAATATCCCCTGGAATCCCAATGAGCTTCCTGAGAAATCCAACATGGCGTTCAAGATGGCTGCTGTATTTAGACAAAATATTGAAATAGTCATATGATTGCAACCAAACGTGATATGAATATGGTTTGGCGGTCTATTCCTATGTTTTAGAGGTTGGAAGATTGATCAAAACCCACGCTGATGTGATATTTTTGCAGGTAGGGTCACAAATTCAATATGGATCCCAAGATGGCTGCCATATTTGGGCAAAATAGTGAGAAAAGCCATAACTTTGCAACCAGAACAGATAGAAATCGATTTCAACCCATTATATTGGGGCCATATTTATGATTAGTCTTCAAAACCAAATACGGATTCCGAAATGGCCATCAGAAGTAACCATATTTTTTCGAATTTCAGATAGGCAATTTGATAAAATGAATTATATTAGGGTTTAAGAAGCATTCCACAGTGAAAACTTGAGAAAAGCCATTAATTCTCACCCTCAATTGGGTTAATATTCTGACATGTCTGGTCATTACAGTGGCTACACATCGGTGAACAATGTAACCCAGCTCTTCCGCAAGATTTCAGACAACCTGTTTTGCAGCCACAAGCAATCAAATTCAGAACGCTGTCAGGAGCAACCCAATCTAACAAATACTTTACTGAGATTTTATGAAGACTCAACTATCTTTGTAGCCTCTATATATAGTGGTTGGTCAAAAGTGACGGGACAGCATCAAAGATAATGCTTCTCAAAAAGCGGCTGTACACAAGATAGCGCAGAGTAAATAGTGCTGAGATTTGATGGGTATGGTTTAATAAAAAGGAAGGATAACTATCCTGCTTTTCTCATAATCCTCTCCCCTCACAGCTTCCTGCATAAAACCACTCCAGGATGTTTTGTCTTCAATCAGTGTTGCCAATTTAGCGCGTTTCGCGCTAGATTTAGCACGTTTCTTGTTTTGGCATTGCAAAAAGCGCTAAATTAGCGCGTTTTCGCCTAAAACATTCTGGCCATTTTTGGCCATTTTCTGGCTATTTTCTTACCCTTCTTAGCGTCTTTCTGGTGGTTTGGGGGCATTTTTGGCAATTAAAAAAGATTTAGCGCTTTTTGGCAGTCAAACTAGCGCGAAAATATTTTTTGAGTTGGCAACACTGTCTTCAATGCTGTCACAAAGGATAAATTTGGTTAACCAAACGTTATCAAGAGACTTCGCCAGTTTTAGAATGTTTGACTCCAGGGGGAAATAATTACCTGAAGTTTCGGGTTTTTGTAATATTTGACAGGAATATCCACATATGATCCCGTGAATTCTACATTTTTAGTTCTGTTGAACGTTTCAAAACCGTTTGTGTAACTGAGCCTGATGGTGTGACACATGCTATACCGCCCATAGTGTGGAATCTGTTGTGACCAGTGTTGCCGCGTTGAAATCAGCATTATTAGTCGGGGGGAGGGGGGCAGCAGGGGCTACCGTGCACCCCCCGCCCATGATTCTACATTTAGGGTACCAAAATGTTCCTCAGGATGTCCTGTTTCAGAAAAAAGATGTTCCCAAGAAATAGGTTGGGAAGAATTACCTCATTGCATAAAACAAAATGACCGCCAGCATACACAAAAAAAAACAGAATTTCATATCCCGTCTCCCAGTTGACTTATCTGAGTACTTTAAAAGGTTAATTTATAGGTATTTCAAGTATACTTATACAAGATCCACTTCCAGCATTGCAAACTCTTTTGAAATCGTTATATACAAAATTGTGGAGGAAAAATCTAAAAATATCTAATTGTTCTAGAAGAATATCTAAAAGAATTATCCAAAATTTGGGCAAAAATAGATGTTCCAGAAAATTATCTAAAAACTATCTAAATATACACTACATTTTATTAATTTACTGCATGCTATATCAAAATATAAAAAATAAGACTAAAAATGTAATTGAATAATCATGTTAAACCCACGCCCTAACTAAAATATCTAATAATATCTAGATTTTGGATAAAATATCTAAAACTATCGAGATTTTGCAAAAGAATTCTAAAAATATCTGAGCCACATTAAAAATGTATAAATATCTAAACTGATATCCGATATCTAAAAACATTTTTTCATATGTAAACGCCACAAAAAATATCTAAATTTAGACATAAAATATGTAAGTTGGCAACGCTGTTCCGCCCTAATAAGAAATGTGATATTGTGTTTAAATGACACCACACACTGGGCATTTTTCTTTGCATGTCGTCATAACTGAATATATCTTTTGGCACAATATCGTTTTCATGGACCAAAGATTTGACTCATTTCAAACAGACACTTTTACGTTTCCTATAGCCACGGTTGGTGTCACGTGATGTAAACAATTTGATTATTCTACTACTAGAGTTTCGTCAACGGAATTTTTTCTCCTTTTAAACAATCTTTTTTTTTCCTTTCTTTTTTATTTTCCTCTCTTTTTTTTACACAAAATGAATTTAAACATTGCAGAATAATGTTATATTTAAAATATGGCTGAAATCGTATATTTAGTGGTAGTTCATACGACAATAAAAACATGCAAAAATGGCTAAAACATTTTTATAATTATTTTATCATTTATTTTTATTAGATGAAGTATTGTAAATCTTTAGTATTAGTTTTTAAATGAATAATTCTATTTAACTCCATCTTAATTTTTCAGTTGCTTTTTTATCGTAACTTGACGGTGACGACCTAAGTTTTAAAGTTGCAATTATAAAAAGCAACTGAAAAATTAAGATGAAAGTGAATAGTAGTATAACAAAATTAATAATAATGATTGTTTATTAAAAAAATTGCAATACTGCAGTACACACCAAAAAAAAAAGAATTTATTAAAAAATACTACAGCAAAAAGTCAAAATGACCAAAGATTTAAATATGGCCAAAGGCCAAAATGGCAACATTGGTCCGCTTATTCCACCCCCACCCCAAGCGAATTGGATTTTAATTTTTTTCTCCAACAACCCTGGGCTTCGAAAGAAGTCAAACAAGATATATAAAAGGCAACCTACCTTTTTTTTCATAAGGTGATCAGTCCGTTCTTTCAGTTCATCTGTTTCTTCTTGAGTATTAGCATTATTTAGTGCCCTAGTACTGGTTAGTAGTTGAGATGATAGGGAGGAAAAATAGAATAGAGTGTGGTTAGCATTTAGAAGATTTAGCTGATCTTTAGATATGGCCTGATTTAGGAGACGCCAAATAGGTGTGACCAGTCTTGTCCACGAGTTGACTCTGACTGGTGATTTTACCTAAAAGCGCGGCAAATCCGAGACGCTGAGGTTGACGCCAAGGTCACTGTCTAGACAAGCAGGAAGTGCTTCTAAAAATAGCACAAGCCAACTCCTGTCGTCCAGAGTTTATGACACCCCCCCAATAGCTAATTCCACCCACCTCTATTATTCGGTACTCAAGAGTAAGTAGGAGTATGAGTTTCTTATCCCCCCCCCCAACACACACACACGAATCAGGGTTGCCAAATGATTTTTTTCCGCACAATACCAAATTTGTATCAAGGACGGATCCAGGGATTTCTGGAAGACATTCAGAATTTTTCCGAGGATTTTAATTAATACTATTTTCTGGGCGTTTTCTCAGTTTTAAATCTTTTCGTCACAACACATGACAACCTTCAAGAATGTGTATTTATCTTAATTTCAGTAACCCTGAAACGCAATTTTAGCCAATCTTGGAGACATCATTTTCAAAATTTCTGGGAGCGTATGCCCCCAGTCCCCCTTACATTATTATTATATCGGTTCTAACCGGATCGATCCAGATGGAACCAGTTATATCATGAACTATGGATGGAACCGATTATGATCGATGGAACCCCTAATCTTTCTATGATGTCTATCTTCCTACATCAATCTCTCCCTCTCTCTCTCTCTCTCTCTCTCTCTCTCTCTCTCTCTCTAGATAGATAGATAGATAGATAGATAGATAGATAGATAGATAGATAGATAGATAGATCTGGATCTATTTGGTTATTTCCATTATTTCCATTAGATTAGACACAGACCTTCTCGGGTCCCGATCTATCAAGTTAGATCATGATATATCCGGTTTTAGATAATCTTGGATACATAATTTTCAAAATGTTCTGGGGAAATGTTCGTTCGTTCGGTAAATAATAAGGAAGTTCGTTATGGTTTACGTGTTTTCATCGCATTTATCTAACTTCGTTCGGTAAATAATAAGGAAGTTCATTATGGTTTACCTCGCAATGACCTCGAGGCCCAAAGGGCGGAGATCGGGGGTGATGGGGTGTAGTTCTTGAAAATGGGGCCATGCTCGTTACGGTCCTGATAAAAAAATGTTGTTTTATCATTCTTCGTTCGGTAAATAATAAAGAAGTTCGTTATGGTTTACGTGTTCGCAGCATTTATCTAACTTCGTTTAACTTAGTTTGACTTGATAATGAACATAGACATAATTTCGCTTAGTGACCAATCACTTATCTCTGTGCTTGATCTGTACAAAAACAGCATCGATTTTGTTGAAAAATTCACTCAGTAAAAACAAAAGTTGCTTCTGTGGCCCCACCGGGATTAGGGACCCTGAAGCTTAAGCTTCATTAGTTTAATAGTAGATCCTCCAATGGGTCTACGTGTTCACCGCATTTATCTAACTTCGTTCAGTCAAATAATAAGAAAGTTCGTTATTGTCTACGTGTTCGGCACATTTATTGAACTTTGTTCAGTAAATCCAAAGTCAATTCGGATGGATCAACGTGTTCGTTAAAGCCGAAATTCGATGATTATATCGATGTTCGTTATAGCGAGGGTTTACTGTAATTGACAAATCTCCAATTGGTAATCTGGATAAAAAAAATGAGTTTCCACTCTTCTACAAAGTGTGCATAAAGTCTGCACGCGGAGGCGAATATGTATAACTTTATTTAATGACATGTTCAATATGTTCTCCATCGTCAGCAATGCACAGTAAATACGCATTGTAATGTTTATATATATATGTATGTTAATTCAATAAACATGCCGAAGCAAACTCCCAGCAGCCCCCATTCCGTTTCCGGTCCCAGAAAGCGCGGACCAGAAGTAGGAACGGGGAAGGCTCATTTCTACACAGGCAATAGCCCTGATCAACACGTGTCTTTCGTTCCATCTTCTTTTCTTAACACGCTTAAACACGGTTACGAATCAAACGCATTCTAATCTCACACAGCTACAACAGAAAGAACAACAAAGCGAACAAAGGCACTAAACACAACAAGAACGTTAGAGGCATGTGTCCAGACTTTATATCCACCCTGTAGTTTTAATGGAGTCAATAAGTTGAAACAACTGCACACATATGAAATATGACACTGTTTGGCCCATCGCCCATTGCTATCAAGCCAAAACCTATAAGTGTGTGAGTACGACGCAGTAAGGCTCAGTTTCTCTAATAATCGGTGTCAGTTGGTTAATATGTCAAAAGAATATGCGCAAATGTCTCTTATTCTACTTAAAGATCCAGAATAAAACCTGCTCTTACTTAACCCCCTCCGTCTCAAAACGTGAAAGCCTAAGAAGGAAACGGAAAGAGAGCGGGACTGATGGGGGTAAAGAAAAAGCGATAGAAATACGAATATGACAAAAAATCTACATTTACTTCTTAACCGGGTGGCCCCCAGGGAGGTGGGGAAATGCGAGGGTATATTAAGGATGGGAAGAGAGAACGAACTGAGCATTGGCAGATGTTCAGAGATGAAAAGTATGTTTGCATATTTTCCTCAGAATTCTCAGATGAGCGTTTTTCTTCTTTCCTGGTTTTTTTAAACGCAGGCAACGACGGTATTTATGACTACCAACATTATCAAGCAGGCTTTCAAGCTACAGTATCGCCCATAAATGAGTACACCCCTACCACTTTTTCTTATAGAAAGTTAATCTTTTTCTAAACCAAACATAGCGGGATTTTATTATCTCTAGTGTAACATTACATATTCAAAACGGATATTATCTGGTATTATTCATGACCAAACTCTACAGCATTGAAACTCTGTTGCTAAAAATATTTTTTCGTGGGGTATACTCATTTTTGGACGACAACATATATTTTTGGCAACAGAGTTTCAATGCTGTAGAATTTGGTTATAAATAATACCTGATAATATACATAATAATAATGTACACCCTTACCACTTTGGTTATAGAAAGTTAATTTTCTTCTAAACCAAACATAGCAGGATTTTATTATTTCTAATGGAATATTACACAATCAAAACGGATATTATCAGGTATTATTCGTGACCAAACTCTATAGCACTGAAACTCTGTTGCCAAAAATATTCATATCTTTGGCAACAGAGTTTCAATGCTGTAGAATTTGGTCATGAATAATACCTGATAATATCTCTGTAATGTTCCACTAGAAATAATAAAATCTTGCTATATTTGATTTAGAAGAAAATGAACTTTCTATAAAAGAAAGTGGTAGGGGTGTACTCATTTATGGGCGATATGTTCACTGCAATTTGCAAATTTCTTTTCTATGACAAAAATATGTGCACACTGAATGCTTGTGCACATGTAAATTTGTTTCAATATAACTTTGGCACAGCCTATCTCTCATGGTTAATAAAAACTGTATTGGCATATTTTAATATAATACAAGTATGATTGCAGTTTACCATAGGCCAGAGGGTTGGTGGGGGGCTGGAGGGGGGGTCAAATTCGGAATTTGTAAAACCGACTAACTAGTCAACAGCAGCAGTTAGTTAAGAGATTATTTTCAATGAGTTTAATCATAATATATTATCATTAACTTAATGATAGTAATTGTTCTTATTGAAAATAATCTCTTTGCTGTTTCTGTTAAACCAGTTTGTCGGTTTTTCAAATTATTATTAAATAGCAGGGCTACCCGTCGTTGCCCGGGGGAAAATAACTTCAAATATAAAAACACAGGAAAACAAATGATATTTTATAGACATTCCATTAAAAAGGAAAAACAAAATTCCCCCTTTTTTTGACTCCTAAAAGGGAAAAAAATCCCCCTTTGTCCCCTATGAAGCGACCCCCCACTCATGTTTTGATCCTTATAAGGGAAAAATTCCCCCGATTTTGATCCCTAAAACGTGAGAAATTTTGTATGCCACCCACTTTCCCGTATCTCTCCCGATTCTGACCCCTAAAAGAATGGGGAAAATTCCCTCAATTTTGACTCCTAAAACGTGAAAAATGTTTATGCCTTCCCTCCCGTGGTAAAAAAAATTCCCCCACCCGATTTTGACCCCTAAAAAGGAAAAACAAAGCGCCAACCCGATTTTGACCCCTAAACGGAAAAAAGGGACCTCTTTTTTGTACCCCTAAAAGGGCTGAAAATGTTTACTCCTCTCACTTTAGACCCCTAAAAGAGAAAGTTTTACTCGCTTTTGACTGTTAGCGAGATTACCTTTTTTTTCTCTACTGAACATTCTCACGAAAGAAGACAACGGCGTAGAAAAGTTTATAATGTTTGTGTTTTAAAAATCTTTAATGCGAAGAGAGAATACGGGAAAGTACTTTTTTATTTACACTACAATTAAATAATGAGGTAGAATTTAACTTGGAATCTAATCGAGAAAAAAAAATTCATTTAAAAAGTCTACACTGTATTTAAAAACATGTGTTGTCTGCTTTCGTAATAAAAACATTTACACTGTATAAACATTCTATTTCTCTCTCCCGTAGAACATTCTCTATTCTTTACCAATACTTTGTAACATTTACAGACGCTTATTTACGTCACACTCCGTCATTTACCTACTGGACATAAAATATGTGTTCAGTTTACCATAATATTTGCATCGTGAATCGGACCCCCCACTAAAATCTCGATAGCGTTGGAATTTTCAAAAAACAAAATAGCCTATGTTTTATCCTTGGTAATGTCAATATCCAGTCAAAGAATCAGACCCCTGGGGCTTTTAGTATGGCCGTGATGCTCACTGCAGACATACTTACATTCATACAAGATGGGGCAGGCGAGGCACGCCCCTGGGCCCATGAGTGATCTGGGGGCCCATAAAAATGGTTAAAAAATATGTTAGGGAGAAGAATTACACAAATTTGCACTATAGGCAAAGAGAATATAGAATATAAGGAAGTAGAACTTAAGGACAACATTTTTAAAATTTTAATTTGTAAAATAGGGTGCTGAAGCTAGTAAGTCGCTTTTTGCACTCAAAGCAGTGTGGAGAATATTTTGATGGAGTTAGGGGAACCATTCATGGTTTAAACCGAGCGTCAATATCTTGCCTAAATTTGTGATATCAATAAATGAAAAAACTGTAATGTTTATATAAATGTATGTTAAATCAATAAGCATGCCGAAGCAAGCTCCCAGCAATCCGCATTCCGTTTCCGGTCCCAGAAAACGCGGACCAGAAGTGGGAACGGGGAAGGCTCACTTCTTACCAGGCGAACAACCCTATCACACGTGTTATCTTGTTCCGTCTTCTTTTCTTAACACGCTTAAGCACGGTTACGAATCAAACGCATTCTAACCTCACACAGCTAGAATAGAAAGACTAACAAAGTGAACAGAGGCACTAAACACAACCAGAACGTTACAAAAACTATTGTAACAAAACTCACATTTTGGTTCATAGCTGACCTAGTGACACAGGGACCAACTCATTTTCAATTAGCAGAAAACGATTAAACAAGAACGCTGAACCGTGCAGTTTTCGTATCTTTTTGTAAGATATTTGACCAAAGTCGCAAGACTATATTTAAAAAGAAATGACCTTTCGCAAGACTCTATTTAAAACAAAAATAACCTTTCGCCAAAGTCGCAAGACTCCATTTAAAACAAAAATAACCTTTCACCGCTAAACTCTATTTTAAAAAAATAAAAAGATATTTCACCAAAGTCGCAAGACTATATTTAAAAAGAAATGACGTTTCACCAAAGTCACAAGACTCTATTTAAAACAAAAATAACGTTTCACCAAAGTCGCAAAATTCTATTTAAAAAAAACAAAAGAATATTTCACCAAAGTTGCAAGACTATATTTAAAAAGAAATGACCTTTCACCAAAGTCGCAAGACTCTATTTAAAACAAAAATAACCTTTCAACAAAGTCGCAAAATTCTATTTTAAGAAAACAAAAATATATTTCACCAAAGTCGCAAGACTATATTTAAAAAGAAATGACCTTTCAACAAAGTCGCAAAATTCTATTTTAAGAAAACAAAAAATATTTCACCAAAGTCGCAAGACTATATTTAAAATAAAAATAACCTTTCACCAAAGTCGCAAAACTCTATTTAAAAAAAAATGAACCTTTTGCTTCAAACGCCGAAGTTGTTGACAGTAAATTTCAACTGTGATAGTTTGGTTATCGTTTGGTCCGTAATGGATGATTCCTTGCACATCCCACTTAACACTCAACAAGATCTCCGGATGAGAGTTGCCTCTCGGCTGGGGCACAGGTCTATCATCGCAACTGAGCCACTGACAACGACGCTTAACATTGTGGAAACGATCCATTTCTCATCCCCTGTAACAACTCTGTCCAAAAAAGTTGCCTGCATCTGCTTAGAATGCAGTGACCCACAAAAATCAGACAGGTCTTGTGGAACCCAACCTTTAACACTTGTCCTAGCCTTTTCAAATTTTCGAACAGTCATATCGCTAATATTGAATTATTTGCTTAGTTCCATGACTGTAACAGCAGGATAGGGATTGCGTTTAAGCTATCTTGTTCAAGCACTTTGGGTGGCAAAAACAACAACACTTTCGTTACAACCTAGTTGCAAGATTCTATTTTTTTTAAAAATAACCTTTCATCAAAGTCGCAAGACTCTAGTTAAAACTATTAAAGATAGATGCATGCAGTTTTCACCATTCAATTCAATAACATGTGTTTTTAAGATTAATTTAGATTTTAAAAAACGACTTTACTCGGCCCGGTCTGTTCGTCATGCTTTTTGAAGCTTAGTAACCCAGAAACTAATGAAGATAGAAACATGGGGCTTTCACCAATCGATAGCCTACTCTTCCTTGCAAAAGACCTTCAAATCGTTAATGTTTCTGGGGTCCCTCTGATGAATTCGAACTTTCAAACATCGCCATAAATGTTCAATTAGATTCAAGTCAGGAGATTGACTTGGCCACTAAAGCACCTCTACATTGTTCTGAACAAACCATTTGCGAGTTATTTTAGCTGTATGCTTTTGGGTTGTTATCTTGTTGAAAGATCCAAACTTCTTCAAGCTCCAGCTGTTGTACCGAAGACAACACATTAGCTTCCAAAACTCCGATACATCGCTCCATTCATGGTTCCTTCAATCACGTGAAGTTCCCCCATACCATTGAAAGAGAAACACCCCCAAACCATGATACGTCCACCTCCGTACTTTACTGTGGGGAGGGTGTTTTGGGGGATCATAGGCGCATCCATCTTTTCTCCATGTATGATGAGCTGGGTTTTTGCCAAAGATTTAATTTCTGATTCGTCTGACCAGAGAATGTTCTTCCAAAAATAATTAGGCTTATCTAAATAGTCACGAGCGAACTTCATCCGAGAATCTCTGTGCCTTCTTTTCAACAAAGGTGTTTTCCGTGGGGTACGAGATTTTAAGCCATTCTTATGTAGTTCATTACTAATAGTTTTTTTAGTAACCAATGTACCAGCTGCTCTCAAATCATCTTGGATCTCCTTTCGAGTTACCATTGGATTCACTTTGATTGTTCGTAGCATTTTTCGAGTTGCTCGAGGAGAAACTTTCCGTGGAGCGCCAGTTCGTGGGAGGTTTTTGGTGGTGCCAAACTTCTTCCACTTCATAATAATCGATCGAATTGTACTGACGAGGATATTTAACATCTTGGCAATCGCCCTGTAGCTAAAACATTCATTATGTTGCTTAATTACGACATTTTTGTTCGGTTGAAAGCTCCTTTTCTTTAACCATGACTGCTTCGTTTCAAGAAGATAAAAGTAATGAATGATGACTGTGATGAAATCGTACCTTTGTTAAGTATAACTGGAACATTCCAAAAGTTTATATGCAGGCACAGAAAGGTCTAGACCTGCATTCCTTAAATAATATTTTTATGATGAATTTTCCGAATACTTTTTTCCATCGTCACTTTTGTTTATATTTTATTCTGCATTGGTTGTTTGGAAATATGTATTTTGTCCTAGTAATTCTTAATCTTATATCAAAATACATCACCTGTGTGAATTTAAAGTCAACGTGAGCATCGGAAGTGAATATTTTGTAAGTGTCCAAATACTTGTTTCGCCTCA
>VCCN01004649.1:4147146-4176230 GCA_006491835.1 Architeuthis dux
ACGCCGTAGCGTAGTTTGCGTATAGGCTAATCCGGCTATGGATCTGTCAAAAATAAAATTAAGAAAAATATGAATATTCCAGGATTTTTCCGGGCCCCTGTAAGCTACGGGCCCCTAGGCTTAAGCCTATTCAGCTTTATAGTATAATCCGACCCTGTGTATAAGGTTAGCTTAAAGGTTAAATGCATTGGGGTGGGGGCCTAGTGTCTATTTACACTATAATACAAGAGTGTCAGAAAAAAAGGAAAGAGGCAAGATGAAGTATAAGAGCGAGAAAAGGATGCTGGAGTTCGTTGTGGCCTCTGGACAGTGGGAGGCAACCTCTGATGAATGGGAAAACTAAATTAAGATTGACAAGACAAAGACAAGGAGAACGCTATTTATTTGGGCAGCGCAGCCCAGAGACGGAGAAGTGATACAGAGAGGAGATTCGGAGCGTGACAGAGCCACATCAACACGGGGCTAAGCTTGTCATGCACGCATTTTCTTGCTGTTCTCTCCGGCACCTTTCGTTCTCGTTCTCTCTCTCTCTCTGGTGATACAAATAATAAATTTGAGACATCTGTCTATACATCGTGTTTGCCTTGTTGATCCAGCGGGGTTATAAGACTAATTAAGCAACTGGAATTAAGATGAAAGAGATGCTAATCAGAAATTAAAGATGGTTAAGCTTTGGTTAGTCTGGCACAAAGCTACAAACTGCTTACAGTAGCTGGTGTTACTAACTGGTCATCTAAGTACTAACCAGTTTTCACTCGCTTTACTTTCAGTGATCAGACGAGAGATAGTGCTTCCATCTTGATTTGACCATAAGCCACCTTTATTTACTAAGCTTGGTTTGGTAAGCCACCTAAGTACTAACCAGTTTTCACTCGCTTTACTTTCAGTGATCAGGCGAGACATAGTGCTTCCATCATGATTTCACCATAAGCCACCTTCTTTATTTACTAAGCTTGGCTTAGTCTGGTAAGCCACCTAAGTATTGACCAGGTTTGATGCTGTTTAACTTCGGTGATCAGACGAGAGCCAGTGCTTCCAGTGTAACTTAACCATAAAACATCTTTTTTATTTTATTTACAAAGCTTTGCTTTGTCTCGCAATTACACAACGAATCTTTTCGTTTACAGCTCCTGTTCTCAGCTGCACCGGTAACCCTAGAAGTTGCCTTCTGAAGACTCGACACCTTTCGACGCTTTTAAATTTTCCTCCAATACCAAATCTTTACTTTCGGAACCAAATAGCTTTTGTCCAATTTTGGTCTTAGAAAATATCAAATGGCAACCCTTACTGCCCTTGGCTGCTACTGCCCGGTTCGGTTGTTGTCTGACCACCAGTGACCTAACCGCCGACGTCGAGAGGAAAGATTAGTTTTAAAGCCATGCATAAAGATAAACAGCCCCTCCTAAACAATTATTTTCCGGTCTTTTGAGGCTAGAATGGGTGTAAATCAGGTACAAGAATTTTCTCTAGCTTCTGAAACAATGTCCAAGGCATGTTCTCCCATCAGTCGTTCTTAAAATCATAATGGCCTTAGGATCGCCAACGCCCTTATTGACCGAAGTAAGTCATTGCACTGGTTTCAAGGCTGCTGCAATGCAGGTTGGCAATATCTTTTCCACAGAACCTGCTTGTCCACCCGATAGACGTATCCCCTGTACCAAATTAGTTATGTTCGGCCTTTCGGACCTCTAGATTTATTTGCCGGGGAAACGATTCATAGGTAAAAAAAAAAAATTAAAAAAAAAAGGCACCAGCCAATTAAAACATTAATGATCTAAAAAACAAAAAAAACAAAACAAACATTAATCGAGTATGAATGAATGAATATAGAGGCTAATAATTAAGGATTAGGATTGGGTTCTGTGTCTCCTAAACAATAGTCACATGCACACGAAGGGACGTAAGGTCACGAAAAAAAGCAGACCAGGGTTGCCAGATGTCTCTTTCTTGTCTTGGGACCAAATACAAATGCTCAAAATACATGTTTAAATTTTTTCCTAGTTTTCCAATTGTGCCATTGTTTTCTAGTCCTATTTTATCTAGAATCGGTGGGCGATATGGAGTGAACTTATTGGAGCCTCCTCCTACTCCTCTCCAACTCGCCAAAGGATGAACTGATTGATGTTGCAGCTGCTGGGATTTGACGCGCTGCTGCAGTCAGTGGCGGGGGTGGGAACTTGGCTATTAAACATTTAACACTTTCGGTGCTTTCCACGAAAATCTGCTAAATACGAAGATCTGTTTCAGTACTTTACTTCCTATATTTCTCTGGTGTAACTATATTTAACTACATGACCGAGTTTCCCGTCTCATCGGTGGTCTCAAGGAAACATATAGCACAATAGAGTGTACAGTAAACCCACGCTATAACGGACCTCAATATAACGAATTTCGTCTTTAACGAACACGTTGATCCATCCGAACTGATTTCGGATTTACTGAACAAAGTTCAATTAATGTGGCGAACACGTGGACTATAACGAACTTTCTTATTATTTACCGAATGAAGTTAGATAAATGGGGCAAAGATGTGGGCCACAACGAACTTTCTTCTTATTTACGAACGAAGTTAGATAAATACGGCAAAGACGTGGACTATAACGAACTTTCTTATTATTTACCGAACGAAGTTAGATAAATGGGGCTAAGATGTGGGCCACAACGAACTTTCTTCCTATTTACCAAACGATGTTCGTTAAATGCCGCGAACTACCGAAATTACTACTTATTTACCGAACGAGGGGCAACCATCGTGTCTAACGAACTTTCGACTTTAACACCACCCCCAATTAGTCCGCTATAGCGAGGGTTTACTGTATAACTGTAAAAAAAATGAGTAGCATTGAAAGTGTTAAGAGCTAGATGGAAAAAATGAGTAGAAAGATATGCATTCGTCAAAAAATGTTCACAAGACGAAATACGACATTTCAAAATAATTTCAATAAAAAAGCAAGATTTATATGGAGGCAGCGTCAGTTTTTTGTTTCACAAGTTCTTTTTCCGTGTGGTTGGACTCCAAAAATACCCGAGTCGATCTGTTTAACCCATGAGAACCCTCTGTGACACCGGTGTCACATACAAGTTAATTGATCTACACAATCTCTTATATAATATTATACTTTATCCTTGATTTTATATCATGAAGTGTACTAAGTGACATCTAATGAACATCTTGGTGCAGTCACGTAATTGTCAATTTGCCTACCCATAATCCCACATAATGTTCCTTCAAGTAGAAATGGGTCCGAGTTCTTGTGTGTTTTAATAGGTTAAGCCGCAAAAGACAGTAGCGCATTCTTCTTACTCTACACCTCTGAGGCGTATGGTTCTTCTGTAAACTTTACTCCTTTCCAACGGTATACAAAATGCCCATATTTGATGAATTCTTTTTTCTGACAAGGGCACCACACCGAAAATCTGCCATTATGAAAAATGGCGCTAACATTTTTTTGCAACTGATCTGGAATGTCTACCCCAAGATATTCTTACGCGCTGAAGGTCGTATATGATTTCTGGGGATCCACATTGTGAGTCGTGATAACAAGCGGTTGTCTGACATTCTTGCAACATGGCCTTCCCATTGCCATTTGATTTTTCTAATGGATTCTATATCTCTGACTCTTGTTTTTCCTCTAATATGTGCTGTCTCGTGATCTTTCCATATGATATGATTCTTTCATGTGCACGTTTCAGGTTTCGGTTCCATCGCATGTTTCATTAGTCAACTAAAGAATTCCTACAGGGTTCTATTATAGCGTTACGACTAATTTCTATAAGTCAATATTTAACCTCGAATGCCCGTACGTATTCAATATTGCATTTTATAAGCTCAGACATTCTACAAATACAGTAATCACGTCTTTTTCTCCATTAAACTGTGTGGGTCATGTAACTAAATTGGCTATTGTTACCTTTCCCGTTTCAGAATGCAGGGTTAGTATCGTCTGCTTCTTTGATTTGAAATTCGTTATCAGCATCTGTTATTCTGAAGCTGGTACTGCGGCCATTTTGAAAAGGGGAAAGGTCAGAATTGCCACTAAATGCTTGCACTTGGAAACATTCGAGTTTTGGAAATTACTTTGAGAATACCCAGAAAAGTTCTGTGAAAATATTTGAGCCCATAAGTAGTGTCCTTACGCTGGCTACGCCTTCAGCGCTTAGGCTCCACATCACTTTTGCAAATTAAACTTAGGGACAAGCACCTGAAGTGGCGTCACTCACATTCCTTCAAAGCACAACACATCATGAAGCTTGGTCCCTATAAGCAGTTGTTCCTTTTAAACGGATTTGCATAAAAAGGACAAAATATTATTTTTCAAGCGCAGCAGGGTGTGTGGATCCAACCATATTCACCAGAGCCCTCCAGCCCCGTCTGTCCAGTGTCAGATTGCACAAACCAAAGTTCCTGGTGATGATATCGATCCAATGGGTGTGGGGAGCGCACCTTGGTCGTCACCACCCAGACTGCTACATTTGATTGTTCTAAGTGGCTATTCCTTGTAACTGAGGTTTCATTTAACTGGAATCGTCTGTACAGGATTCCCTGATTTTACACCAGTTTGATTTACGGCGATTGACAATAACGCCGTTTCAAAAATCAACTCCAGTTTTTTTCTTTTTGTAATTCAGACAGTATTTTATGAATTATTTTATTAAAATAAAAAAATATATTTATTAGTAAATTCTTATATTAACTTGCTTACATAATGGATTTATTTTGCGCAGATTCCGCTTGAGCCACCTCGAGGAATGCACCCTGGCGTAAAATTAGTGAAGCCTGTATTTGAATATACATTGATAACTTGAGAGCATGCACAACACAATAACAAGAACACAGGTTATAAGTATGTACAGTTTATTTATTATTGCAATATATCTTTGTCAAGTGAACATTCATTCAATCTACCAAACCAATCTCATCTGCCTGTTTATAACCACATCAAACCTAATGAATAGAAAACTCTTCCAGCCTTTTTTTTTTTTTTTTATCACTTTTGTTGAAGAATGAACAGAAAGGGAGAGGAGATGAGGGAAGCATACCAGTTTTACTAAAAAAAATATTTTCAAATAATTCTTGCATTCTACCAAGTCTGTAAGTATATATTGAGTTTAACCTGAAAGACAGCAATACTATGACAATGCTCACCAGATATTATCAGGATTTAAAAAGAAAGAAAAAAAAAAAAAAAAATAGTTCTAACAATCAATGTATTTATCATCGTTCTCTGCTTATACCCTCATCGAAGGTGTTGCAAGGTTAGGTACACACAGGCAATTGTTAGTAAGACCCACTTCCGGCTTGCCAGGCTGGTCAAAGCTTTGTTCTGCTTATGACACCTGGTATTCCCAATGGTCATCCATGAAGCTACAGAACAGGCTTGACGTTGCTTAACTTTGGTGATCTTCCAAGAACCGTTATATGCAACCTGACTTGGCCGTAACCCCTTGGCTTCAGGGAGAGGCATTGTGTACTATTTTTTTAGTTTGGAGTCGGACTGCTAATTCTACCCACCTTAAATATACGTATTATTTACATGTAGTTATTTAACTTCCTCCCGCAGAATGTGACCGGGGGGGGCTACATGCTTACAGTGCCTGACATTCCAAAACACCCATCTAAGTACTGATCAGGCTTGAAGCTGCTTAACTTCTGTGATTGAACGAGTGTTTTCAGCGTAAAATAGTGATCAAGATTTTAGTAACTAGTGAAAGCAGAACGAGCAGCAGAATTTATTAAGAACGACTTCCTACTACACAAATTCCGTTTATCTACACAATGATGGGTACAAAAACCCGTGCAAGGGTCAAACTGTGTAGGGAAACATCCGAGCACCATCTGGAGAAGCTGTCAGCAATCAGGGTTTCATAATTTGGCACTAACATGATTTCTTTTTCAAGACAAAAGATGAGGAGAAATAAATAAATGGATTATATACAAGACGCATACCCACACACATTCAAGTAGAAAACTATTAGTATTAACCCATTAACTGTGAAAAGTGGCCAAGAGTAACAGTTATCTATTGGGGGATAAAAGCCCTTGTCCATTGCAAGATAAAAGCTCTGACAGACAGAACTGAGTTGCCCTCAATCACAATAAAATGGAAATTTTAATGAGTTAGCCATAGAATTGCTATGACAGAAATTTCCACAATGGGTTAACACGGTTTGACAGACCTGGTTGAAATAACTGTAGTTACATAGTGATGTACTTGTCAAATACAGATCTATGTACAAACCATATGGCTTGAAAGACTAGCTCAAAGTCTAGATGGTGCTTACCCATCTTGCCCACATGGATATTGAAAGAGTTACGGTCCATCACCGTTACAGTTATATTTCGAGTCCAGGCTTCAAATTAACCCATTAAATGTGGAAGGTTGCAAGTTTAATAGTTATCCATTGCAAGATAAAAGCCCTAACTCACAGATAGAACTGGGTTGTCATCAATCGCAATAAAACAGAAATTTTATTGAGTTAGCCATAGAACAGCTATGACAGAATTTTCCATCATTCGCAATAATGGGTTAATGAAAGAGTAAGCTAGAAGCTACAAAGAAAATTTTCCTCAAGTATAAATCAGTTATACTAAGTAGGTAAAACTGCAATTGGGAGGGATTTATAAGCCTAAAAGTTAGAATGAGAGAAGAATTTGTCTTAGGAACAGAGGATTTAAGCACCAACATTTTTAAAGGCACCCAGAACCTATGTAACATTTTTGGTTCCATCAGACATTAGAAAAGATTTTTTTAAATGAAAGCTTCGGCAATAATTTTTTACTGAAGTGAGAAAAGCAAAATATTTTTCATTTTCCTAAATGCATTTTAGAAGCTTTCAAAAAAGAAAACAAAAAAACTGTAATTTAAAGTTCACCATTGTTTTTGAGGGAGATAAGCTTCCAGAATTTGTCTTTTTTTTTTTAAAAAAAGGAAAGATATTCACCAGTCATGGCTTCTTGATTTAAATTTGGTCCAAACTAGTTATTTAAAGATATTTCTTACATAAATGCCTGCTTAAATTTGAAATGCAATAGTATCTTGAAAGAGTTCTGTATTCAATAAGTTTAACCAACGAGAAGCTACTAATGAAATTGGAGACCAATTTGTTAATCATTTCTACATAGCAGAAATGTCAATAATGGGGGGGGGGGTTATTTACAACCTGTTTAACAGGGAAGTTTATATTTTCTTTCCTTATATATATATATAAAAAAAAAAAAAAAAGAAGAAAAAAAAGTCAATTATACATTCAAGTGTTAGCCAGGTTTTACCAGTGAGAGAAGAAAAAAAAAAAAAAAACTGAATTTTTAATATCAAATTAAAATATAATTTGGAAGTTTCCACAACAAAATAGCCTAAAAATAGTGTTAACTACAGCATGCAAATCAGAATGTTGCTACTAACAGCATAGTAGTAAACCAGTTTTTAAATAGCGTAAATAGAATAACTTCTAAAATATCCGGAATAAGCAATAAGTCCTAATCAATGAAACTAAACATTGCAATGGAAATAAAAAGGATAAAAATAATCCTTCCTACAGCAAGCAAATAGAGTTGAAATTTAGTTTTCATAGGTGACAGAACAGTATAAATAAGCTTGCAAAAACAAATTCATGATACAAGAAATCCTGATTAATGTTTTCGATTAGTGCAGCACTTTTGAAGATAACTACTTTAATCAGGGGCTTCCTATATTGGAATGGAATGTTTAAGGAGTCATTTTTATAATTAGATTAATCAGGAGTTTAAAATCTAGAATAAATTATATATTATTCATTTTCTAGGCTTAATGAATATGATTGTTGGCTTTTTAATTTGACAAAATATTTTATATGCTTCAGGTCAATCTGTCCTATTCCCAAAAAGAAAGTTTAAAATTTAAAAAGCTTTGAACAGAATGACACATATTTAGTAATTTTGACTATTTACCTTCATCTTAATTTTTTAGTTACAACTTCATCTCAGGTTTTCAATTCTAGTAATAAAAATAAATCCAATGGTTACAATACTTCACCTAATAATAAAAATAACGAAAAACAATGTTCTTCACATAAAAGAAAGAACAAAGTTGAATTATGGTATTTTTTAACTGGCCAACACTGAAAGCTAAAACCGACCTGTAATTGTATCATGAGAAAAAAAAAGAAGAAAAGAATTCAGAGAGAAAACATGTCTCACTTTGAATATTGCTCTATGAAAAAGATGGTCTCTTATTATTTTGCGAAGTAGACGTACATTGGGGTTATAACAGGCAAATAAGTTTCAAGTATCAATCGCTGGCTTTCCAAGAAAGCACATTTTTATAAAACTTTAACCCTTTCATACTAAAGATAATTGAATTCAATAGGTTGATAATAATCATTAAAGAAGAAAAAAAAAGAAAAAAATAACAATTACAGAAAATAGGTTTTGGGGTGATTTCCAGCCTCAAAAAGGAGAATAAAGGAAAATTTTCTCATGTCTTTTTCCTCTGTTTTATAATTACCAACTGAGATTTTTTTGTTTTCCGAGCGAAAAAGAGTTCCAAGTGAATACAAAAACGTCTTCAATTTGGGTTGAGATCTTCAGATGTCTCACTGTGATATGACAAAATTCCCCCCTCCTCTTGTGGTGGTGTTTTATAATGGATTATGACAAAGTTGGGTTGGCTTTTGATAATGTTTTTTCTTTTTTTTTTGTATCGTGTTTTATGATACTGCTGCCAAAACTGGCATCAAAATTTGCTTGCCTCCAAGGTTGCCAGATTGAGCCACAAGGGGAGATAATCCGAGACTTACCCAACAGGCATTGGAATAGAGTTGAATTTGGAAAATTGAGAGAGTCTCCAAATTCGATGCTATTCCAATGCCGGTGTTGGGTAGGTCTTTGAGATAAAGCTTGGATTATCTTCCCGTGTAGCCCAATCTGGCAACCCTACTTGCCTCTTGTATCCAGATGCTGACGTGCAACAGTAGTGATTATGGTAGGTAGTAACTGCCCCAATAAATGGGATTAGGGGTGTGAAAAAAAAAAAAAAAAAAAAAAAAATCAGTTAATAAATAAATTCATGAGAAAAGGGAAAGTAAAGTAAAATATTCTTAAGGCCTTATCAAACAGTTTTTCTCCATGACCAGGAAAATTAAGAACTTGAATCTTTAAAAAAAAAAAAAAAAAAAAAAAAAAAAATGATTTTTAAAAAAAGACCCATTTATCCATTACCCCAAAAATATGTTATGAAAAAAAATCAAAAAAAAAAATCAGCAGTTGTAAATTACATATTTATAAGGATTCTTTAAGGCTAGTAACACCGGTACCAATATCACCACTGGTCAGCCTACATGACCACCACAGACAATGAATGGACAAGAGCAGCAGCAGCAGCAGTAGTAGAAAGATGGACCAAACAATGGTCAATGCTTGGATTGTACCAGGTTTGGTCCTTACAGCCATCTGATAGTCCAATCTTCATTTCGATGAAGGTTTGCCGGTTAACAAAACAAGAGAAGAAAAAGTAGTCAGAAATGGAAACTGTTTTTACCGAGGAATTAGTTCTACGTGTGGAAGTTTTCAGAATAAACAGCAGTCAAGTCCTTTGTGGAGTCCTTTTTCAGATAAAATCAAACTTTTCCCCCCCCAAGAGAAGGTAAAAACTTTTTCCAACAAAAAGGTAAAAACAGTTTCAATTTTTTCTTCTCCAGTTTGTGCAGGGAGAATCTCAAAAATTCTCATCTGCACGTATTAAAGACGAGGAGTCCAATCCATAGAAATCGGGTAAATATCACAACAATGCTTCGGGTTCATTCCACTTTCTCCTTTTGCTCTTCGTAATGATCATACTGAAAGAAAGAAAAAGAAAAAAAAAACATGAAGCGTGAAAGAAGAACTCCAAGAAAGATAAATTAAAAATAATCAAAACAAAATTATTCTACAAGACAGATTTTATTCAAATGGTTCTTTCAAACGATTGAACTCCATGTTATTTGTGTTGTAAACAACTATAATTATAAAGACATTAGTCGAGAACCTATATTTGCCTGACGCAAGCAACTGCTAAACGAGCAGCCTAAATAGTAAACGTGAATAAAGAAACAAGCTCCGTGCAGGAATCGAATCCGCATCCACCTTACATATAAGGTTGCTTCCAGCATGAAACTGATTTAGGCCACTAGTTTAGCAGTCGCTCACACCGGTGCCGGGCAAATATAGGTTCTCAACTAATAAATGTTTTTATAATTATCATATTCTGTTGGATATACAATTATTATTATTGATTTCACACTGATAAGCCAAAACATTATCACTACCTGCCTAATAAGGTGTTGATCCTCTGCAAAATATGTCTTACTTGATCAGGTATGGGCTCAACAAGACATCTAGAAGGGAACCAAACCCTTTATTCAATATGGATAGATTGACCAAATGGATAGAAGCATTGGTTAAGCATATCTAGTGACCCGCCTGGTGGTCATGAATTCTATCCCTGTGTCGGGTCGGGTAGCACAGACAAACCATATACTCTGGTTCAGGCAGACAATCAACATTGCCAGGATGAATCAACTAGGAAGAATTAGCTAATTTGATATATCTTCTGGCATGGACAGCAGAATGAGAACAATCAACCCCATGGATTGAATAACGGGTTTGGTTTGAAATTCACAGGTTACCAACTACGACAGAAGGCTGGAGGGTACCAACAGAACACTAGTCTGAGTAAATCGGTACATAGTGAAAGAAAAGTTGGAAATAAATTTAGTGTAAAGAAATTAAAATAATTCAATAAAGAAATTAATCGGCAATGTTTAATGACTTAACCGTCAAAAAAGGATTGCATTATAACGACCGATTTGACCACTAATGAAGCTAACATTTTTTACTTTCGTACTAAGGCCGACTCAGTTTTAGTAAAAAAACGATTATTTTATTATTTATTTTTTATTTAAATCAAGTATTGTAAACCATTTTTATTAATTTTTGACTTCTATTTACATTCATCCTAATTTTTTTTTTTATTTAAAAAAAAAAAAAAAAAAAAAAAAAAAAAAAAAAAAAAAAAAAAAAAAAAAAAAAATCACAATTTAACTACGGCCGGTACGGTACAGCAATGTTTGTTTAGGTTTTTTGTAAAAAAGAGAATATTTTATTTATTTTTATTTCGACAAAGTATTGTTTTGACTACTATTTACCTGCATCTTAACATTTAGTTGCCTTTTTTTTCTTCTTTTTAAAAAAAATTACATTTCAAATCGGTTTTAATAAAAAGGCTATTATTTTATTATTCATTCCTTTATTGTGATAAAAAAAATATTTAAAAAAATAAATATTTTTAAAAAATAAATATTTTTAATAAAAATCATTACAATACTTAATCTAATAAAAGAATAAAATAATCGTTTTTTACTAAAACTCGAAAGTACGAATCGGTCAAATCATGCAATCCTTTTTTTTACGGTAAAGTCATTAAACATTGCTAATCAATCTTATATTTTGATGTGTCACAAATTGGCATATAACTAACTTTTATGAAATGATTGAACTAAATGTTTTAAAATTAACTCTATGCAGTAAGAATATTATTTATGACAAACAAAATCTTTAGGATATGTGAAGAAAAAAATGAGCAAGAATTATTGAAGATTAGAAAGATGAAGTCTTTGTTGGATTTTGAAGACAAGAGGTGAGAATGAAAGTCTAAATAGTTTGACCCAGTAAAAATTACAAGAGAACTAAGGCATTCATCATTAAATGAACACATTCTAAAACATTAGGAATCAGAAGATTGGGATTCAACATAAATGCAGTAAGAGAACATAAATCCACGATGACTATTGTTAACGTTGGGTTCAACAGAGGAAACAAAACTAGGAATCAGGGAAACACAAAATAGGAGTTACGTGATGTGAAGATAACAAACTACAAATTACAGTGAAGTATATAAATTTGTTTTGCAAAAATCAGATTTATTTCTTTATGCATTGTTTACACATGAGATTTTATCATGCGTAAAGCATATAATTAACCAGCAGAAATCAAATTAAAAGAATTGTATATTAAATGTCTATAAATCTGTTTGCAACAAAATAGCCTTACTTATGGAAATCAACAAATAAACTGAAAACCAGTTTAGAATTGCACAGAGCCATGGAAAGAGCATTGCTAGGGATGAAAAAGATCAACATGGATCAGAGGGAGGATTAGGGTGAAGCATATTATACAAATAATTAAGCAACAAAAATAGGAATAACCGATTGGTGCCTATGGGAAAGAGCGTTGCTAGGGATAACTAAGAGATAGAAAAAGATCAACATGGATCAGAGGGATGACTAGGGTGAAGGATATTATACAAATAATTAAGCAAGAAAAATGGAAATGGGCTGGACACTTATCAAGAAGAAATGACATGAGATGGAGCAAAAGTATAACTGATGTCCATGGGATAGTAAACACAGTAGGAAAAAGACCAGACACAAGATGGAGGGATGAGATAGAAAGGTTTGCCAGTAAGACATGGCAGAGGTTAGTACAATTGTAGTCTTCATGGAAGGATATAGGAAAGGCCTTTGTCCAGCAGTGGACTTACAATGGCTGATGATGATGACATACCGTATATGCTGGACTATAAGACGTATTGTTTACAAGGGTACATTGAGGACTATCACTCACTGCAACTCATCCAAGCCCAGTAACTGTCCATTTGGTGAACAGCCACCTGGTCATAATACCAGCACATTGAATGCAATGTAATATTTGCATAGTTTTTTCAAAATTAAATGTCTGTCTTATATACCGGCATATATGATAGTGATATTTAAGTACCAACAGAATAAAAACTACTTCACGGGGATGACAGTGGGAACAATTATGTTTACTGTGTAAAGTGAACTGGAATAATATGCTCTAGATCAGCCATTCTCAATCGTGTTTTTGGCCATGGGCTCCTTAAGAGCTCTTCTCAGCTTCCAAGGACCCCACTCAAACTGGAATTCAACACTAACAGATAGACAGAAATTCATTCATTATTTCAGTCTATGACCCCCTTCAAACGTGCATGCCCCCCCCCCCCCCATTGAGAATGGCTACTCTACACGACAGAAAGGGAAATCAGATTCCGAGTACTTACCATGGCCAATTGTCGGCCAATATTGCCCATTGTTACGCCACCGGAGAAAAAGACGCATGGAAGCCATGACCTTACAAAAAGAAAATCAGGTTCTGTATACCTACAATCAAAAAGGAGTGCTCAGTGTTACTGTAGAAACTGTCCCCAAAAAAGAGCAACAGTTACACAGCCAATGCTTTCTACAGAGGATGTGTCTGTCTTTAACAACCCAAGCAATATGCACGTGTGTGTGTGTATGTACACTGATAGATAAGTCAGTTTTGTAAATATTTCATTTCAGGATCTGATGGATATTTCAAAGTATAATTAACCAGCATGTAAAAGGCTCCAAAGCTTATATATTTTTTTTTATTTAAAAGTATAATTAAACAACATATTCATCAGAAATTAACGCAAGTAAATGCCCGTCTTGTTATTTATCAGATTGTGCACCATGAATTCGTCAAGGTATGACGGAAACAGTGAATCTGATGTACCAAACTGACGATTTCAATTTTGGGGGATAAAGAACAAAAAACAGGCTTTTAATTTCATTATTGTGTTCATTTCTGATGAATATATTGCTTAATTATAATTTTTTTAAAAAGTTGTTTTAATATTTTTGGAGCCTTTGTATGCTGATTAAACACTGCCATAGATTTATGTATGTAGGGCCAAGGATTACCCATATCAGGTATTGTTATTGCTACCATTTATAATTTTCATTGTTAAGTAACAATTTTTAGGAAAATGAACTGAAGTCATTGTTATCTGGTTTTAGATAATGGGCCATTAGCTTGGAATTCATTAACAAAATCTTAAAATTCAACCACATTTTTTTTTTTTTTTTAAATCTTTTTTTGTATTAATATAGACAAACATTTTGCTTGAGTTGTTAGGTGCAAGGGAAAATAATGCAATTCTACACATTCAAATACACCAATACCTCGATTAACAAAATGAATATGTTCTGCTTTTTTATTTTGTTATCAGAGGAAGAGAAGACTTAACCTCTAATTCTTCCTTATAACAATTCAGCAGTGATATTACAGATCTGTAAACTTTCAATGCTTTGTTCAAAATTTGAAAAAGCATTGAACGTCTCTTTAAAGCACAAGTTATTTCACAGAGGCTTTTTTTAGATCTTTCTTTTGTACGTGCCAATAAAGCTGCAAGATTGTTCTTATAAGGAAGTTCAAATTTAAGCAGGAAATTCTGTGGATGAGCAAACAAGAACCCCCCCCCCCAACCTCCATGATTAAGCTTCGTTACAAGGTTTCGTTCACAGAGGAAACGTAAAACAAGGTATTGGTATACTTGTACATTGTGCAATCAAAACAGTAAAAATTCAAAGACTAATATCTTTTTAGAATTAAAATTCAAATATTTTAGATATATTATGCATTTAATATCTTCATGTGAAAAGAATTTAACAGTAAATAGGTGGTAAGATTTTTTTCAAATGTTTAAAAGCCACCTTTCCTGGTGACTAATCAATCCTAAATTTCAATATTCATTAAATTCAGATTTTAAGTAGCTTTTTTAAAAATGGAAGAGAAAGATAGAACTGTAGTCTTATTTTGTTTCAATATGAAAATATTAACAAAATTGTAAATATGGGTAATAACAATTCAGTAGCCCATTGTATTAATTTTAACTATTACTACTTGTACAATGGGTTACCATACTTCATTTAATAATAAAAAATAAATAATTAACAATTAAGTACTTACTTGTAGACACCGTTATACACAAGCAATTGTGTGACAAATGTTGCAAGAACTGCAATTCCAACTCCCAATCCGAATCCACTTCGTGAACGATCAAATAACCACCAGAGGCCTATAGACATAGCTGCTAGGGTCAGGGATAACTGCATGTTATTTGCAAAGTCAATTTTCTACAAGTCGGTCAAGGATCATAATTGTATAAACAGTGTAAAAAAATCTGGACAGTATTAGATTTTACAAGAAAACCTAATTCAAAGTTTAAATTACTATTGCAAGTCTAATTTAAACCTATCATATCAACAATATAAATTAGCTGAGCTATGATTCCTAATAGCCCTATTAGGCCTGACTGAGCTTAATACTGAAATACACCTGATTCAAGTAAAGATAAAATATGAGGCTTACTGTAGATGTGTTTGCTAATATTACTAATTAAAAGAATATTAATCAAATTAATAAAATACAACTTAGCTAGCAGTATTTAAATTTGTATGTTTACTACAGTAAATATCAATTTTTAACTCTTAAATTCATACAAGAAAATTTGAATGTTACTATCAATGGCAATAGCTATTGATTAAAGTTAACCCACCCTAGGTAAATTTTAAAAAAAATTCTATTCACAGAAGAGTTCAAATGGTTTGATATTAAGAGTTAATGACATTGTTTCCTAATATTATAAGTTTTAAGTTTCCTTAAAAAATAGAATGAGAGAAAAAAAAAAAAAAAAAAAAAAAAAAAAAAAAAAAAAAAAGGTAGATTGTCAACAAAAGGATACTGCACATGCATGATTGATGCCAACAAAAACTGCTACACATCTCATGACACTGGACCATTCACGTCTGTGGGTGTGAGGTTCTCCGAGTTTGTTATCAAGACAGGGATACAGCAAACCAATGATAGCTGTAAAAGAGGAATTAGAAAATTGTAAAATTACTAAATGCAGAAACAGGACAATTATATTCATTTTGACTACTATTTCTCTTCATCTGAATTTATCACAGCTTCAACTCGGGCTGTAGATTTATGGCCCGAATTGAAGTTGTGGTAACAACTTTTTAAAAAAAAATTATTTTTAAAATGAAGGTATATAGTAAACAAAATTAACAATGGGTTACAATACTTCATCTAATAATAAAAAATAAGTAATAAAATAATATTTGGCTTATCAAAGTGTAATAAAACAAATTCTGAGGAGTCGAAAGTTGCTGTTTTCAAAAATAGGAAAGTGTTGCTTTGTGCAGGAAACTTCATATATTTTGCCAGGACTTGAAGGAGTTATAAACATGTTCTTTTTAATACTGCATTTTTATAAATTAAAAAAAATAAATATACACTGCATCTTTTCAAAATTCGAAATGTTATTTACCATAAAAACTAATTAAAACCCATGAAAGAATTCACGGATATATTTAAATTCTTATGAGATGATTTCTTTAGAAAAGAAACAACTTGTCTCATTGGAAGAGTCCAATGTTTCAAATCATGGGTAGGAGATATTTTCATATTACGGGGCAGAGGAAACCAAACCAAATGCAGCTGTGGGTTGGAATTTCGAATTCCCTAGCATCCCAAAATTTCTTGCATTGTATATCAATTTTTTTTATCTGCAAAAGGTTTTTCCAGGCCACCCTGGCTTGTTACGGGGCCTGCACTGACATTTTGTAACATTGTTCTTAATAGCATTCAGCAATTTTAAAGATGCAAAATTCTTTAAAACTATTGCCATTTATTCAGAATTCAAGTGTGTGGTCTCCAAGAAAAAGATAATGCTTACCTGCTGCAGTTCCACAAGTTGGAGGAAGCCACCACGTGGATGAAAACATATTTATGAAGACTTCTTGTGGAAAAGAAGTGAATTGGCGTTGAACTTGAAGCAAGTTCAGAACAAATGCAAAGAATACTCCAGTTAAAAATAAAAAGCCACCACGAAGAAGATACCTAGCAAGGGCCATTGCAGCAGCTGAAATCATAGAAAGAGAAAGAAATTAATAAAAATTGACAAACTAAAAACTTGAATAAGTTTAAATTTAATACAAAACAAAAATCACAAAACTAATGAATTCAATTTCATGGTATTATTTTTATCCAGGTTACCAACCTTTTCATTATGAAGGACTCCGCTTATTTAAATGAATTTTCCCACGGACCACAGGCTTTTGTAAATCATGTCTATTCAAAAAGCTCACAGTAATAATGTTGTGTAATGGTGTAAAAAGTAAAAAAAAATACAATTTTATTAACCCATTAACTGCAGGTGTTGAAGAGTAATAATTATCCATTGCAAGATAAAAGCCCTTGTCTATTGCAAAATAAAAGCCCTGACCCACAAATAGAACTGAGTTGCTATCAATCACAATAAAACAGACATTTTATTCAGTTAGCCATAAAACAGCAATGACGGAAATTTCAGTCATCTGCAGTTAATGGGTTGATATAGTTAAAATGACTACATGCACAGGTTTATGGGATCTGAGGGGGGGGTGCAAAATATTATTCAAGTATTAATTAACTAATAACTTATTCGTAGCAAAAGAAATAGCTTTCAAGATGTTATGTTATAAAAAACAACCCAAAAGCTTTTATAGAAGATTGAAAAAGGATTTTCATTCTATTCACAAAATACAGCTTGAGAAAGACCAACTAAAAATAACAGTCCATTATGAATTAAAGCTCTCCTCTTAAAGCCAAATTCCCATGAAGCAACAAACATGAAAATACGTCTTCCCACAGTTGCCTCTTGCTATCTTCAGAACAGTGTTGACAAATTTATTTTCAGAATTACATCTAAAATCGAGTCTAGGAACATCTAGATTCTGCAGATATATATCTAAAATTTAGGAAATATATTACTTAATATTAATAAATTAAATGTGGCTCTAATGGTTAAGATTTACTTTATTAAAATATCATTTTATAAAAATATATTATTTATTTTATTGAAAATCATCTGAATATCAATTTTTTGACATCTAGATTCAGATGAAAAACATCTAAATTGGAAACTGTGCAGCCGCCTGCTATCTTCCGAGGTGGCCAGATAGATTGAATAACAGAACAGAAAATTAAAATTAAATATCACAAGAAATTAATCAAGACGAATCAATCGCATTTTACAAGAGTGGGATTAGTATAGAAAAAGAAAAAAAAAAAAACAAACAAACAACAAAGTTGTGGTCAATATGTTACAGAATCGTACGGAGTGGGTGCTTTAATTCACCTACTGCCTTTCTACTGAGATTATACAATAACAAGGATATCTTTATACATACATTGAATTGCATAAATAAAAATGCAGCCTTCGGAGTTGTTTTTCACCAATTAATTAAAATTTTCTGTTTTCATCAAATCTCAGTAAACGTTGTAGGAGAAGGGACGGGAAGAATGACCCCCGAAATCACTAGCTACACCACTGACGTGTTGATGTACACCACTGACGTGCTATGTAAATAAAAGGGTTGCTGCTGCTACTAATATTGCCTACTGCAACCATTACTACAATTATGTGTGGCTGCTGCTGCTGCTAAAAGAGCGGGAGATACACACATGTCAAAAACGTGTAAGGAAAGGCAACAAGATTGCAACCATTGGAAAAGGAAGAAGGAAAGACGTGGAAACTGGAAACTAGGCAATAGAGGATGGTTGGAAAGAAAAGAAAAAAATGAAAAGAAAAATCAAATTTTAATGTTAATTTCCTGATAAAATCTAATTACATTAACAAATACTTTCAATTTGTAATTGTAGCCGATTGGTGCTATTCCACCCATCCGTAATTATTTTCAGGCGATTATTTCACCAAGTCAAAGTGATCTACGATTTCCGGTAACATAAAACGAAAGATCGCCAAATCTACTTGGTGCACAATTCGATACTTGTAAAATTCAGAATAGGGTTAGTGAGAGTGAGCAGGGTTGCCAACTCAAAAAATATTTTTGCGCTATTTTGACTGCCAAAAAGCGCTAAATTCTTTTAAATTAAAAAAAAAAAAAAAAAAAAAAAAAAAAAAAAAAAAAAAAAAAAAATGGCCAAAAACCACCAAAAAGACGCTAAAATGGTAAAAAAAAATAGTCGGGAAATGACCAAAATGTTTTAGGCGAAAATGCGCTAATTTAGCGCTTTTGGGACTGCCAAAACAAGAAACGCGCTAAATTGGCAACAGAGTGAGAAGCTCAAATAGAGACAGGAAGAAGAAAGAATGAGAGTTCTTTAAGTTTGTAATTCTATATGTAAGACAAGTGGTTTAGGCTGCTAGATGTAAAGATACTCTTTAGTCCTTACAAATGAATGAAGTAGACAAGAAAAAATGCATTCTATGCATACAAATGAATGCAATGAGCTTGCTAATGTTTTTTTTTTATCTCCTCAATCACAATGATGAAAACTATTGCGTATAATCTATTAAAAAGAAGAAGAAGAAGAAGAACGCTCAGCAGATAAGCCTAACAGAGAGAAAGGTTTTCTTCTTTTCGGTACGGATTTAGGTTCTTTTTTTTTAATTTGCAAAAATGCAACACCACTTACAGCACAGCTGATTGTCTCAGCTATTTTTCTCCCGTCCTTTCAACAAGAGCCCCCCCCCCTTCATACATCTACTTCCTCACTATATTCATCTCCCCCTCCCTGCCACTTTAGGGTCGCAGAGTAAAAAAAAAGGCTAGTAGTCAAGGAAATCCACCTTCTTCACCGCCTCCTGTTATTAAAGTAATAAGCCGGGTGCTTTTTAACTGCTATTTACTGTTTTGCATGATTCTTCTTTTCTTTTTTTTTTTTTAAAGATAAAAGATGAAACTAGTTCGAATGCCTTAAAACTTAGCCGAAAACTCAGTGTTGCCGATTTAGCGTGTTTCGTGATTAAAAAAAAAAAAAAAAGAAAAAAAATCAACGCGTTTCTTGTTTTGGCAGTGCAAAAAGCGCTAAGTTAGCGTTCTCGTTTAAACATTTTGGCCCTTTTTTTTTTTTTTACTATTTTATTGTCTTTTGGGCGGTTTTTGGCAATTTTTAGCTGCTTTTTTTCTTTTTTTAATTTTAAAAACAGTTTAGCGCTTCTTGGCAGTCAAACTAGCCCGAAAATATTTTTGAGTTGGCAATACTGCAAACACTTTTGTTACAAGTGGTGGTGAAACAGGAAAGAGTCAATATCTAGGACAAAGATTGAATGCTAACGCCAGATATCTGCTCGCTCAGCAGATGGTATTGGTTGGATTCACAACCAACGAGCACCCATCCAGGGATTTTAATTTGGGTGATGGTGCTCTATGTGCACACAAAACAATGCGGCTGAAAAATGTTTTCATGAAGACAGACAGGCGAAAAAGTCATTTTTCATTAGCTAAATGCTTAAAAATAAAATTTTAAAATGAAATGTACTTAGATATTAGTGTCAAATCATTCAACTTAAAAGATAAATTTTTACACTGATTTAGTTTTGTAATTAATTACAAGTTGTTTGGAGACAGTAAAGATGATAAATAAAAAATTTAAAAAAAAAAAATCACACTTTCCACCAAACTCATTTAATTCTCTAACACTAACAGCATGTAAACTTACCAGGGGATAATCTCGTTTTAAATGGCATTTTGTTTTTGATTTTAAAATGACAAAAGAAATCCTGGTATTAATTAGTAAATCCACACTTGCTTTAAGTGAAAGTTGTTTGTAAAATCCACCTCCAATATAAGAAAAAATAAAATTAAAATGGTAATTTTCCAAATTGGTAACACAAATGATAATTAGTCCTTCCAATAAAATAGGTATTTCCAATTCAAAGTAATTATTGAATAATTGGTAAATGTAATTGTAAAGTGATGTTTCTGATGTGGACAGTTGGAGCAAATTGCTGTTTCTTCAGAGGAATCAACTTGAGGTTTGAGGACTCAAACAGATTAGAAGGGTTAAGTAGTGGCCTAAATCAGCCCATCAGGTGAGGTTCAAGAACAATCAGGTGATGTGCTGGACATTAAAAGCAGCTTATACAAATAGGCCAGGATAAGAAAAATCAATAACATGTTAATAACAACATCACACCACCAGATCTCACCTCAGTCAGGTGATCACCTGACTTTATTAAGCCCACCAAAATAATCTCAGGTTTTATTTATTTATTTATTTACAGTGAGTGCTCAAAGTATCTGATACATTTCAAAAAGTTTATTGTTACATCCTTATACACTTTCTGGACTAAAGATTAAAAGATACAAAAATTTAAAAATAAGATGACAAAAAAAAAAAAATACTAGTCAAAACTTAATGATTGACAATGCTTCATCTAAAAAAACTGAATATTCTTACAGAAAAATACAGTGAGTGCAAAAAGTATCCGATACATTTCAGAAAGTTTATTTTAACATCCTTATACTCCTTCAAAATTGACAGAATTTGGACCAAAGATTTGATTTTTGTACATAACTTTTCAATGTTCAATTTTGTTTCAATATTTTTTAATCTTTGGTCCAAATTCTGTCAATTTTAAAGCTGTATAATGATAAATCAATCTTTATTATTATTGGCTGAAGTATTGTAATACACTATTTTTATTAAATTTTACTAGTTTTCACCTTCATCCCAATTTTAGTTGCTTTTATTCAACTTATTAATTCGGAACTAAAACTGGGATGAAGGTGAAAACTAGTCAAATTTACAATACTTCATCCAATAATAATAAAAATTGATTTATCCTTATACAACTTCAAAATTGACAGAATTTGGACCAAAGATTAAAAGATACAAAAATCAAAAATAAGACAAAAAGAAATACTAGTCAAAACTTAATGATCAACAATGCATCATCTAAAAAATTGAATATTCTTACAGAAAAATACAGTGAGTGCAAAAAGTATCTGATACATTTCAGAAAGTTTATTTTAACATCCTTAAACACCTTCAGAATCGACAGAATTTGGACCAAAGATTTGATTCTTGTACATAACTTTTCAATGTTCAATCTTGTTTCGATAATTTTTCGATTTTTGTATTTTTTAATCTTTGGTCCAAATTCTGTCAATTCTGAAGCTGTATAAGGATTTTGAAATGAAATTTTTGAAATTTATGAAATTTATTGGATACTTTTTGCACTCACCATATGAATAATAAAAGTAATGACCATAAACTTAAAAGTCTATAAATGCACTTGAAAAATGTTATGCTAAATAATTCTGTTGAAATACACTACTAGCCTCTTCATTTCTGTGTCTTCCCCTACATCTGCCAATCTCCTAAATATATTTTTTTTTAGAAAAAGAAAAACCCGTCTGAGATCTTTGGTTTCAAAAAGTGCACAAAAATCATTATGCTCTTGCCTTTCTTTGCGACTGAACAAACTTTTTGTAAATATTTCTACCCTGCAAGTATTTGATCCTCTATATCGATTATTGCAAAGATCAAATTGTTGAATCCTCAAGTTCAGTTTCTGTAAAAATTAAATTTCATAGATATTGATGATTTTAAAAAAGTATTTAAATGACACCCTGAATTGACATAACCCTTGGCTAAAATCATTAAAAAAAAAAATAAATAAATAACTAAAAGAATATATTTTTAGTAATAGTAAATTGAAAATGCTGTACAGATGTGAACGAAGATAATCTATTAATTAGCATAAGATTTACTCTAATCTTACATAGTGTTATGGTGAGGTTATTAGTTACGAGATGAAAAACAGACAAAATCCAAAACTTAAAAAATAAAAATACTTTAGTTATATACAAATACTAAACAGGTATTGGTATTAAACTAGCTTAACATGTGGAAATTCCATGTAGGTTGACAACTAAGATTCTCCTGCCTCTGCTTGTATCTTCTCATTCTCTCTCTTATCTCTTCCAATCGGTGTTGCCCGTCCATGTCTTTATCTAAATGTTATACAAACATGGATGAGTTTTATATGCAAAAATCTTCCTACCTTCTCAGTAAACTACCTAACTTTCTTTTCTCCCCTGTCACTTCCTACCCTTTTATCAAACTACCTAACCCTTTTCTGCACTATTTCTACCCTTTTATCAAACTACCTAACTTTCTTTTTTGCCATCTCTTTCCAGGCTTTTATTAAAACTACCTAACCTTTTCCTTTTGTTATTACCAAAAACATAACCTCTGAACACAGGTAGGAACAAGCAGAATAATTGGTGTTAAACAAGTAATCAATTTGTATTCTTTAGACTGAATCAGTTTTCTTTCAAACACTCCTAAAATATTGCCATAATTCATTAAGAGGAAAGAACTGCCTAAATAGCATAAACATATTTGCTAACAACCCACCTAAAAATAAATATTCATTCAAGCATTAATATAATGTACACATTGTGAAACATCAGTACCCTGTCAATTATTGAATTAATTCCAGGATACAAAATGTTCTACATTTGTCCAACTCTTTTTCTAATGGTATTTTTTTTTATTATTCAGCACATTTTTTTAGACTAGGATCTTTACCCTCATTGATTCTAACAAGGATTCAGCTGATACGACACATACCCGAAGAAGGCTAAAGAATATATTGGCTGAAACATAAGAAACTAGTCAAAAAGTTTTTAGACTTGTATTTGTGCAAAATTTATACTGGTGTTCAAATTATCGTTTTGCTGTTAACTAATTCATTTTTCATTTGCTATTTTTGAGATCATTTTCAGTTAATTAGAACTTTTACCCTTATTAGTAAGAAGATACCTGTTGCTTTGCTAACAGTACATAAGCCAGGGGTGGAAAGCTAATGCACTGTAAGTAAAGCATCCGTCTCTTAAGAGACAACTCCCATTGGAGTATACAGCCGGTGAGAAAGTCCTGGTTTCCATCGCATACATCAGCTTAGGGATACCTTTCAAGTAGAGACCAGGACTTTATTCTTACAAGTTTTTATGACCAACTCCTTGGCAGGATGCAAGTCCACAGAAGGGATGATACTTCCACCCTATTCACACAGCTTAGATTGTACTTAATTAGCACTGTAGTATTTGAAAAAAAACTGATCAAGTGTAAGGGACAACAAAGCTATATTTATTAGAATAATCCCCTAACCCTTTGGTCTTTATTGTCAAAGTGAATGGAGTAAAAAACGAAACTGACACATCAGCAACAGTAGTAATAGTAGCAGTATAGTATATAATATTTGTTTATCTGCCTCCCCACGAGGGCAAATTTGAAACAAGTTTGATTCTAGTGTGGGGTCCCGCACCAGTACGTGTAGGCAGTTCTAAAAACTTCCCTAGTCCCTGCAACTTATGTCACAAGGACATATGGGCAGGCTCAACATTGTCACAAGACAAATCCTGAGCTCGCTGGACTAGGGTAAATACAACAGAGCTCGCTGGACTAGGGTAAATACAACAGAGCTCGCTGGACTAGGGTAAATACAACAGAGCTCGCTGGACTAGGGTAAATACAACAGAGCTTGCTGGACTAGGGTAAATACAACATAACTTGCTGGACTAGGGTAAATACAACATAACTTGCTTATCACCAGCCAATTTTGGGTTCATGTATTAGCATTACCCCTTCCTCTCTTTCTGTTTCTTGTGTGACAGACAGACACATCACAAACTATAATATAGATTTGTGTAATCAAACTAAGCATCTTTGTAAAGCATCCACTGTAATCAGTGGATAATCGTAGCAAGGATAACAGAACCGGAGTTGCTGGTCAACCTTTTATAAACATTCTAATCTCCACTCGAGTGCAATTTTCCAAGACTGCTGCCCCCCCCCCCACTGAAAACTGCTTTATCTGTGTAGATAAGTAAAAACTTTGGTTAAAGTAAAATTTGCATTGCACTCATTGTTTTTGTGTTTACACAAGAGGGCCTATAATAACCAATTTACAAAACTTCTGAATGCCAACAACATCATTCTTAAATTTGTTGATGGCATTCAGAAGTTTTATGAATTGGTTATTATGGGACTTTGTGTGCAAACACAAAAACAATGAGAGCAATACAAATATGCAAATTTAAAATCTCAAATGGGAATCTTTATTAGTTAACAAAGTTAAATATGAAAAGCTACCAAACAAGTTTATACGATAATGTTATATAATCTCATTTTTAAGAAAGAACAGATCTCAATAGGAACAAGTTTCAACTTAATACATTTTAGCTTGAATAAAAACAAAAAACAATGCACACACACACACAAAGAATTTCTCAAGTAATTTGTTTTAATGAACCAAAGTTTCTTATCTATTTTTACATTTCAAAGAATTCATCCGAGCTAATCCCCCCCCCCCAAATAATTTACTATAAAATCTAACCCATTCAGAAATTAATGCAGAGAAGAAAAAAAAAATCCAATTTCAACAACTACTAATTTTGCAGTTTTTAATGGACTTAATAGTTCTGTTCATAGGTATAATTAATTGCTACAACTGGATCTTTTAGAGCCAGTCATGTTTTGGGCAGTTTTTCAAGATTGTTACAATACAATGTCACACAATTTAAAAATTGGTTTCAGTGTTGTGCTAATAAAAGTAAAGGAAAATATTCTCTTTGATGGCAATTATACACTTTTTTGTTAAAGCACACTGAAATGCACACTGTCTGAAAAGGAATATAATTCACAAAACAAATGCCTTATTGAAGGCTTCCTTAGCAAGCAAGTGTTTGAAGTTCTATAGTTCTGATATACAAGATAAGTGAATGCATCAATCATGCTCTTTTTGTTAAAGCACACTGAAATGCATATATTGTTTGTTAAAAACAAAATGCATTATCAGGGTGTTAGCCAGCATTCCCACTAACTGTTTAATGGCTAATTGCCAATAGAAACTCCAATTCCAATTTCCCAATTAAGCTGAGCTCTGTTTTGATAATTTTGGCATTTTTAAAAAAAATATTTTTAATGACCTTTGGCTACTAGTCGTGGTTTTTGGCCAATTCTTTTCTTAAAAAAAAAATGCGGACCGTTGGAAAACTTCCCAATCCTATAAAAACAGTGGTGAAATCAAATTCCTGGCTAGCACCCTGATTATTGAAGACTTAGCAAGTGTTCAAAATTCTAGGGTTCTGGTATATACAAGATAAACAATTTCAGGTGTAGATAAGTGAATGCATCAAGTATACACTTTTTGTTAAAGCACATTTGAAATTGTCTGTTAAGGAATATAACCAGTCTTCACAAGACAAAATGCACCAATGCTTATCTACAAGATAAGCAACAACAACAACAACAACAACAACAACAGGTGCACATAAGTAAATGCAATCAATGTTAAACAGCTGCTGTTGCCAGTCCTTAAATAATCAGCAGAGAAAAAAAAGATGACAGTCGGACAACAACAACCTTGAACCACTTTTAAGTAGAAGCAGCCAAGTTGAATTGCTTGTCAGCTGTGTAGATTGTGATCAGAGCTTAGTGTGCAAAAGAGTTGGCTTTTTTTTTTTAATTATTGATTTCATTTCAGAAAAACTAATGAACAGCAGTTAAATAGCAACTGGTGTGCAAAGGTTCCCATCACTGCAGACTGAATACACAGTTTAAAACATCGCCGGAAACTTTTGCACACAATTAGCAGAGGGCTTTGAATACTGTTTTATTATGAAAGGGCAATGTGTAGCCATACAGAACGCTGTGTTACTCGTTTAATGTTTAACAATGTGATTATTATTAACACTACCAAACTAAGCTATACTGTGGACATTAGGTTTTGAAGTTATCAAGTAAAAACTTGACTTTGGTCCAAAAAGTGATACTGAAACAAATCTTTATTTTGTTCGTTTTAGCTAAAAGTTAACTCAATAATTGTAAAATACAAAAACGGTCTATCTCCATTTTTATTGAAGATTTGGTATCGTAAGACAAAAGCTACAGAAAGATGAAGTCAGTGAATTAAAAATAAATAAAAGAATCAATTTATTCTAGGTGATAACTTTTTTTTTTGATAACGACACGAATAATACCCATGCGCAACAATTATTAAGTTGATAGCTTTCAATACGTTTTTACCAAAAATCGATTGTGAAAGACAGACAGAAGCCAAGGCCATCATATGTGCAAGTTTCTTTCAAAAGAATCAAATTCAAAGAAATGCTTCAGTCTCCAAACACTTAAATCACCAATAATATGAAAATTACACAAGTGACCAGGGCCCCTGGCAAGCTGAACTTCTGCGCCCTTCAGTATATTTATTTACTTGCGACGTCGCCTCACACCACTTCCCTTCCAGCTATTGTGAGCACTCTGTCTCACCCAACTAGATAAGCCTGACAGAGCTTGTCGTTGGTCATGAGAATTTCCTTTGACAATCAATTGTTTCTTAGTTTCAAAACTCAACTGTCAGATATTCCTGAAAAATCTAACTTCACATCAGGGAATTTTCTTATTTTTACTGTTTTTATTCTGTTTAATATATTCATTTTCCATCTGTATTAGGAAAGTCCCCTCCCCGTCTTAGACACGCGACAGGCACTCGCTAACACTTGGCGCCCTGGGTGACTGCCCATGATGCCAGCACCTAGGGCCGGCCGTGACGTCAACTTCCGGAAAATAAAAAATAAATAACTTTTCAAGTCTTTTCCAACTATCTGATCACGTGAGGGATTTACAAAAAAACTGCTCTTTTAAATAAATCCACAAACAAATATGAAAGGAGAACAACACAATGACAGCTTTCATTTAGCAGCACATGGTAAGGGGAAGTAACTCTCGTAATGAGACGAGAGAAAGAAAAAAATCAGGTGATTGACCTAAATGTTTCACTTCCTCACAGCCATTGTGTTTATGTGTACCTTGTTGATCAACTAAATAAATACAATGACACAACGAACATTTTATTTAATTCATTTATCATAGATCAAAGATCTTTCTAAAAAAATAAAAAGCCTAACTAAATTACAAAAACATTTCGAAAATAAATAATTTATTTATTTAATCTAGTCGTTTAAACCTGCAGCATCAACCTTTCTCCATTATAAAAAATATTTGTGATTAAAAAAAATATCCTGATACAAATTAAAGTAACGTTTAATTCGGAATTTTATTTAGAATAAATTTTCAAAAAACTAGTAATTTGATAAATAAAAAATAGGATGGTTTTATCGGTGTCCTTTGGTTCGCTAAATTAAAAATTAAAAAAAGAAATACACTAAATACAAATTTTAAAGTTGATTATTTCAAAAGAAATTTTTTAATCAACTCTAAAATTTGTGTTAAAAATATCGGAGTTAAAATTGAAATGTTATGGTTTAACAAAAACAATCCTACTACTTTTAAGACAAAATTAATGGATATTGAATTTAAATTTTATTTTGATAACTGGCAGTTACAGGAAATCGATAGAAACAGAAGGTGAAAGTGTAAAGAATGTTTTATGAACAAAGAAAAAGCTGCTCTGAATAACAGGTTCATTGTTTATCTTATTTACAATTGTAAAACAATAACATCAAGCAAGATCTTAAATGTACTGTGCAGTCAAAAATGATAGCATATTGATATTTTGTTAAGTCCTTCATAAAAGGTTTTAAAATGAGTCTTCAAGTATTGATTACTGAAATGTTTGTGTTGTTTCTAATCAATTTAATTTCTACAGTTGGTGTAAAAATTATACAGTTTATTATTTTATTGATTTGGGGTGTTACATAAAAAAAATAACACACGTAGCGTACTAGATTTCGTACTAATGATGGAAGATACTTGTATAAGTGATGTACTTCCGATGCTATGTAATGATCACGCCATAAAATCAACTGTGCAGCTAGGATGACATTTAAGCTAAAATCGATGAACATAACATTGTTGTGGCTGATGTTATTAAAACAAGTATCGTTTGTTTACGGACAGTTGAGTAGTAATAATATTAGTTCGCCCTTCAGTTATCTTAATTTTGATTATTCGATGTTTATCAACTAGAAAATTATCTAAAAAACTAGAATATTATCAAATACTGCAGTTTAAAGTGCGTGTGTGCCATGATACAAAGCTGAAACTAAGCTTCATAGCACTTTAAATCATTTTCTGGTATTTGAATAAGTTATAAGAAAAAAAGAATTTAAATATGAAAAAATAAACTTTAAAAAAGCAAATTTTAAAAATTAATAACAAACATGCAAATGAATAAAACTAAAAAATGTGAACAAGTCTGTGTGGGGAAAATCATATAAAAATTGTGAATAGAAGAAATAATATTTTAAAAAGCTATCAGAAAAATATAAATATATTAACTTCGTCTTTAGAGAAAAGAATAAGTTTTAAATACACATTTGTCGCTAAACAATTGAAAGTGATGTGGTTTTAAGAAAAAAAATGTAGTAATTACTAATTAGTAAAGGCCAGTCTTTTGTCATTAAGACTGGTTTGAAGT
>VCCN01004649.1:4176398-4190345 GCA_006491835.1 Architeuthis dux
TATATAATTTCACAATTCTATAGATAAACTCGTAAGAAATATATTTAAATGTTGTTCTTATTTATTTCAATATTCTAGTTTATTGTTCAACCCCAGAAAATAAGGTTGCCGATTGTTTGAGCCACTATTTCAATTTGAACTATATATATATTTCATTTCACAATTATACAGTAGATAAACTGGTGTAAGAAATACATTTAAATGTTTTTATTTATTTCAATATTCTAGTTTATTTATTTTTTAACCCAAGAAAATGCAAGGTTGCCAATTGTTTGAGCCACTTTGAACTAACCAAAATCTGTTCTTACATTTTGTTTAAATCTAGAATTTAACAAATACTATTTTAAATTAGTTACTTCCCCCCTCCTTGCTTTGAGAAATATATATGAATGAACACACTAAGACATGGAATGAATTTAAAGACACAATCAAATTAAATAGATTATTTTTACCTTGGCATATCCTTTGAAATTATTTCTATATTCTTTAGTTACTAAAATGATGAACCAGAGCTTCATAAGAAACGAAGAAAACAAAGAAAAATCAAAGATCTAAGCGAAATGAAGACTGAAGTTTTAAGGAAATGCACTTCAAAGAACTATCACATTACTTGGAAAACAAAAGTTATTGTATTTAACTGAATATTTTAAAAAGAAGACATTTAACATAAATAATTAATCTGAATTGCTTTTAAAAGATTAAATAATTTGTTATTTATTTTAACAAATTCTATTTTAAATTAGTTATTTCCCCCCTTGCTTTAAGAAAAAAGGCAAATATGAATGAACACATTTATATGATTTAAGACATGGAATGGATTTAAAGTCACAATCATTAAATAGATTAGGATTTTTACCTTGGCATATCCTTTGATAGCAATTCCAGAAATTATTTCTATATTTTTCATTTACTAAAATGATGAATAATTAATAAGAAACGAAGAAAACAAAGAAAAATCAAAGATCTGAGTGAAATGAAGTTAAGAAATGAAGACTGAAGTTTTAAGGAAATGCACTTCAAAGAAGAACTATCACATTACTTGGAAAACAAAACAGTTATTGTATTTAACTGAATATTTGTAAAAAGAAGATATTTAAACATAAATAATTAACCTACATTGCTTTTTAAGAGATTAAATGATTTGTTAGTATTTTACTAGATTTTCTAACGTTAACATGACAATATTGACAATAGATTACGGAAGACTGAGGAAAGAAGAGAAATATGGTTGGATGATGTTCATTAGAGAGTAGTGATTATTACTTAGTATTCCGGATTAAATTGATATTTTTAAAACCCGATAAGGTTGCTCAGGACAAATCGGGTATATTTGTTAAAATACTAAATGAACAAGGCCTAAATCTCATCTTTTTCCCCCATTTAAAGCTCAAAATATTGAACAGAACAACTTAACAAGTACTAAAGTCGCTCAATTAGACATACCTTACCTTTTTACCTAAGATATTAAAAGAAAACCCTTCAACTATAATTTAAAATATCGCTAGAAATTAACTACAGATTTCAGTTTACAAGAATCTTTTCATCTTTTCTAATTTAACAACGAAAGAAAAAGAAAATCGTACAGAAAATCACGGACATAGGCAAAAAGAAATTGAAATAAGCACGGACTTTTTTGAATAGGAGAAAAAAAAGTTATTTACCAAATAAAGAAGAAATTGATAAAGATCGACTACTGCAATTTAAAAGAGAGTTTTTTCTTACCTGTATTTATATGAGGAATGGTTGATATAAATGAATAATAATCGTCTCAGGGCAGCAAGAAATATACTGTCCTTTTTGAATAAATTTTAATGACTAGCCTCAATGAAGCCGGGTATAAAATACAAAGCCAGCGTCAACTCGAATACCCGAAATAGACGGTAGGAGTAGATTCACCCTACCGAAGAAAGACTGAACTTTTAGAGTGAGGTAAATTTTCCCAATGAGTAGGAGTACATGAACAAATAGAGAGGGGGCTTCAAAGTACATCACCAGATCTCCATCGCACGACTCACAGCCAAATTCTCAGCCGACAATTCTCAGCCAATCAGAACAGTCGACCTGGTTCACGCGTTGTAGGCCCCGCCTATTTTATTGACGCGTGCCTCACCTGAGGTCAGGTCGGGTCAGGTCAAGCCTGGTCAAAAGGTCACGAATCGCTTTTGTGTGTGTGTGTGTGTTTTAAAAATTTAGAATTCGACATGGAAATATGCGTTATTTTATGCTCTTTGTTTATTTATTTTAAAGTAAAGAATTTGATGACGAATGAACAAAGATCCTGTAACCAGATTTAAAAAAAAAAAATTTAACTCTTCAAAAACATGCATTGGGTGACCTGACCTCCAACAGTGACGTGTTCAATGTTTAGTGTTAACATTTTGTTTGTAAGTTGTTGCAGATAATTTCAGATTGAAAGATCAGTAAGTGTCGATGCTTATAGCGCATAAGCGGTTCCCAACCTGGGATCCGTAGACACCTGAGGTGGCGGCCCACAAAGGTATTACTGGGATCCGTGAGCTTGTTAATGTTGAGTCAATGACTCAATAGTAATACTTTTTGGTTATATCACACACAAGAAAACAGAAATTAAAACCTAGAATGAGGGACCATTTTATTTTTAAATAATCATTTATGGTCTCGATAATTTCTCCCGTTCTCTGATCATTCATTTATTTAAAATTTCTCAATTTAATTTCATTCATTCTACCCCCCCCCCACATTTTGTCTCGTTTCCCAAATTTAAATTTAACCTATCGTCAAGTATTTTCTTTTCTCTTAACATACGAATAATTCTTTGATAAACATTAAACGAAAACTAATAAAAAAAATAATATGAAGAAAAAAATAGAAAGAAGATTCCTGCTCGGAATTCGCTCAAACAGAATAATGTATTCATTCATGATCCGCGCGCGCTCGAGCGTCGTCCTCAGCTGAGACTTTCTCTGCATGTACGACGCGCAAATGGGCGGGTCTTTAAATAACGTGATGATTTTGCGCGCGTAAAGAGAGAGGGGGGGCTTTTGCAATTGATATATAGACACACTTCTTTCTTTATCTATAATTTATGTAAAAATAGTGTATGACTTGCCATCCGCACGAATGTATATATCGGGTGTGTATGTGTAAAAAAGTTGACAGCTCGCTTTTTTTTTTTTTGAAAACTAGAAAGACTGACTGACTACACACTCGATTTAGCGCGTTTCTAGCTAGATTCAGCGCGTTTCTTGTTTTGGCAGTGCAAAAAGCGCTAAATTAGCGCGTTTGCGCCTAAAACAATCTGGCCGTTTTGGGCCATTTCCTGTCTATTTTGACCATTTTTAGCGTCTTTTTGGTGTTTCTTTTTCATTTTTGGCAATTAAAAAATTTAGCGCTTTTTGGCAGTCAAACTAGCGCGAAAATATTTTTTGAATTGCCAACACTGTGACTACACAGTTGTATTTGAAAACCTTTTTCGCTAAGAACTTTTGCACACAACCAGGGGCGTCGCTGAGGGGTGGGGGGCGATTTTAAATAGGGGGCAAAAGCTTCATGAATAGTAGTTTAAGTTCACCCACTACTGCATTTCTACTTACATTATAGTATACAATAACAAATCTCACTAAATGTGAGGGGTCCCCACAAGGAGCGAAACCCCCCACCGGGCCCTCAACTCTACGTCACTGCCTTTAATAAGCTCACAGACCCAATACTTTTGACAGGTCTGCCCATGGACCCCCAATAATACTTTTGTGGACCTTCAGGGGTCCTCGACCTCCAGGTTGGGAACAACTGCACTAAATATTAGTGAGGAGGCGGGTGGGGGGATCAAGGAGCCGATCTCCCACTCCCCCCAATCAACTAATACATAACATTTTCAATACATTGGGGAGGTGCTGTTACCCAAAAGTTTGGGGTAATTTAAACAGATTGATCAATATCTGTTAATACTGTCAACTCAACTTCATGTAACCCTTTGTTTCCCAGGTCTTGCGGTCATTACACACATCTTTAGAAATAAATAACTCCATCAGGAAATAAAGAACCCAATTATCAATATTTTTCTTTCTTTGAATCTTCCACATTCTTTGTTTATTGAGGACGTCATTTAAGGCTTTACGTTCCCCAAACCTTTGGGTAGCACTTCATTTACACCACGTGTTCTTCAGAAACATCTACTTATAAAATACACCACCACGTGTATGTCTATAATTTTTATCTGTAACATTTGTCAATGGAGATAAATAATAAATGCTAATTACAGAGTAGTCTCCCATATTTATTCTTTTTGTAAATGCGTAAAGAAAATGTATTCATTCTGGTCGAACATAACCAAAAACATAAACAAGAAAATGCAGAGCAACATAATGTTTTTTATATTTTTTTATATTTATTTAAATATTGCTGTCATTTTTTGATGCCATGGGCATGGTCATCCATTGCCACTTTCAGGAGGGGGGTGTAAAAGGATATATTTGGAATATATCTGTAACGGACTCATACGTATTTTGCATTCATGCATACGGTCAGCAAGTGGAAATCACTTAACATTCAGATTTTTATTCCAAGAACCAAGTTATCTCATTTTTTAGATAACCAATTTTCAGGACATGAAAAATCTGTACTTGACTAATAAGATCACGGACCCCAGATTTTTGAAAGGTCTGCCCACGGACTCCCAGTAATACGTTTTATGTTGGGCAAAGCTAACCTTGGTGCAAGGCTATATTTGATCCCTTGGTGAAAATCGAGATTACTCTCAATGACTTGTGAGAACAACACACTAAGCACTTTTACTGCGAGAAATCCATGAATTCAGAGCCGATCTCATACTTCTATACAAAATCATATACAACACAGTCAAGCTATGACTGCTATCACTGTGAACATAACACCAACATGTATCAACCTTCACTGAGAAAAAAACAACAGAGGTCATGATCTGAAATACCAAATACAGCCACATATTGGCATCAGACACTGATTCTATACGACAAGAGTCTTCCCTGTAATGTTTATATAAATGTATGTATATGTTAAATCAATAAACATGCCGAAGCAAGCTCCCAGCAACCCTCATTCCGTTTCCGGTCCTAGAAAACGCGGACCGGAAGTGGGAATGGGGAAGGCCCACGTCTTACCAGGCGAACAACCCTATCACACGTGTTATCTTGTTCTGTCTTCTTTTCTTAACACGCTTAAACACGGTTACAAATCAAATGCATTCTAATCTCACACAGCTAGAATAAAAAGACTAACAAAATGAACAGAGGCACTAAACACAACCAGAACGTTACAATCCCTATCTGCAACAACCTCCAATACAATTCATGCCAATGAATCTGATCCAGCTATGCCTGATTGCACCAGGTATAAATTTTGAAAGTTAAAATTTTTCCAAATTTAACTTATATACAGGGTGTCCCTAAAGTCTGGACACATAGGCAAAATGCATGTTTTCAATAAAAAAAATTTGAACAACATTTTATTTAATTGAAATATTAATAAATAACATCTTCAATGTGTTTTCCACCCTTTGTGATGCAAAGTTCAATGCGCTTTGCGAGTTTCACATGAACCCGATGCATTAACTCCACATTTCTGTCAATTTGAGTACATTCATTTATGATGCGTTCCCTCAGGTGTCTTGTATCTTTAATATTCATTGAGTACACCTTCTCCTTTAGCATACCCCAGAAAAAGTACCAGTTCAATCCTTTCTTCTTTCAACAAACTCATATTTAATCTGTGGGGCAAAAAAAATATAGTTAGTTATAAATAGTGATATTTCCTATGTGTCCAGACTTTAGGGACATCCTTTATTTTATGGCCTAAAATTACTGAACGGTAAATCATGACCGCCACAGAAGATGAGAACAAAAGATAAGAATTAATCCCTACCTGCTTAGTGGTTGGAAACAGTTACATGTTTGTTTCAGTGCCAGTAGTCAGTTTTTCAAGTCAAGGTAAAAACCAAGATTTCAAACACAGATGTTAACACAATAGTCAATATTTGTATAATTGTAAAATCTGTAATACTGACATGGTGCAATATGATTAGTGATCTAGTTTTACATCCATTGGTAGTGAGTTCAATTCTCACTGGGTACTCTACTATTGTGGCCTTGTGCCAGACTATGATGGCTCTAACTGTTGATGAATTGTCAATTGTTTTACTGTCTATACTGATCATAATGGCTCAACAACAAAACAACATTGCATCAAAATCAGTGCCTGAATACATCCAAATCCATACAAATTCTGCAGCAAGTTTGTACAACTTTCATTTCTGAAGGAAATTTTAAAATTCCAGTTAAAAACCCTCTATTGTCTATTCAACAAGAACCACTTATTTTGAGGCTGGATTGCCCTACCTCTTCTTCCGCAAAATTTTATGTGCACACCAATGTTACCGCAAGAAAGGTTTTTAGTAAATTAGTTTTTGAAAATCATCCCATCATCATTTTCTTTAGGGGGAGGGGTTGGGGGTCGATTTACAATGTAAATTCATGCTCAAATGGAAATCTTTGTGTTCGCTTTTTCAGCTGAATCAGATGATGAAAAAATTCTTAATGCAGCGAGCAGGGACAGTATAGTTCATAGAGAGGAGGGGAAAGTAAGAGGGATATATCTCGCTAACAGTGGGTTCACGGAGAGGGACTGAGAGTAAGAGGAAGAATGACTGTTTATTTTAAGCGGTGTGTATGTACATTCAACATTCTTCCTAAATCATGAAAAAAAAAATGTAAAAGTCACAAATATCACTTTTTTTAAAACAATTCAAATTAAAAACTATCTGATTTCCATCTATTTTATTAATTTTTTTTTTTACAGCAATTTTACCCATCGATTAGGGTATTTAGTTTAGTATTAAATAATGACTAAAAACAGAACATGAAAAAAAAACGCAAAATCTTTAAAATAAGATTTAAAGAGTCTCTCTGTTAAAATTGCCAAAATAAAAATGAAATCTTGGAAAAAGACAAAAAATATCCCCAGCCATACGATGTCATTTCCCGTTAGTTGTCGAAAACAGGAACTAACACCGGTAGAATCCGGTTCGGTAAAAAGTAACAACATGGCAGCTTCCGGTGGTGGAAGTGTATTTTCGCCCCGTTTTCGATCTGGTTCTACTAAACTGCCTGTTCAATATGACGCAGAAGGGAAAGAAGTTGAGGTAATAACTGAAATTGTTTACCTAAATACAAAACAAAATGTGTTGCCATAAATCAAATAGTCCATATATTCAACTTAAAGATACAGCCATGTGTAATGTGTAGTAACTCACACACATGACATGCATGGGTTCGAATCTCCATATGATTGCAGACGATTTTATTTTATTTTTCATGTGATTTAAAGAAACGTTTGGTATTTTAATTGTTTCTGTATTGATATTCAAGAAAGAATATCAGTTTTATATAATATAGGTGTCGATCGATATATATATATTTTCAAAACAAACGTATAAACTAGTGAATTGAATGAATGATATACAACACTAACAGTAACAACACCCTTTCTTTCTGGTTTCAGTTTTTTAAAAATATTTCGGGTTTCAATAGTTTTCAAAGTGGAAATATAAAAATTTATTTTTAGAAAAATAATAGAGATGGGAAAATAAATATTAAAGAAATAAGAGACTTTCTTTTTTTTATTTTGAAATAAATTGAATTTTGTTTTGTTGTTGATGGGGGCGTGCCCGACCGACTGTACTTTCTCCTTTTCTTCCCTTCCTACCCTCTAATTCTGTTTTGTTGACCTTTTCTTTTTGTTAAATTACGCACGAGAAAAATATTTCCTTTTTGGTGAAATGAATTTTCAGCTAATTGAATAACTATTTTATTTTTTGTGAATTAAAGGAGATGTTATTAGTAACCTTTTCACACTACTATTTACCTTCATCCCAAATGACAATTTCTCAGCTACTCCCCATCGCAATTATTGGGATGAAGATAGTATAAAGGCTAAAGCCAAAGGTTAATGAATTTTCAGCTAATTGAATAACTATTTTATTTTTTGTGAACTAAAGGAGATGTTATTTTCTATAGTTTTGAGAAGTGTCATTAATATTCAAATGGTTCTTTTCTATAGTTTTGAGAATGGTCATTAATATTCAAATCGTTCTTTTCTATAGTTTTGAGAAGGGTCATTAATATTCAAATGGTTCTTTTCTATAGTTTTGAGTAGGGTCATTAATATTCAAATGCTTCATCAGACGATTGAACTCCTTCTTGTTATTTGTGTTGTAAACACGATGTTTCTGCCGATCCTTCGGCCTTCTTCAGGTGTCCGAGTATGATGGGTTAAACAGAAATTATGTTTAAAGGGGGACGAAACGTGTTTACAACACAAATAACAAGGAGTTCAATTGTCCGAAGAACCATTTGAAAAAAGGAGATGTTATTATTAGTAACCTTTTTATACTACTATTTACCTTCATCCCAAATGTAATTTCTCAGCTTCTCCTCGTCGCAATTATTGGGATGAAGATAGTATAAAGGTTAATAATAATAATGATTTGCAATGCTTCATCTAATAAAATGAATAATAAAAATAATTACTTTAAAGGAGATTTTATTCAACACTCTTCCAATAATACAAATTTACTAATGAAAACAATTCTGTTTTGTGTGTGTGTGTGATTTTAACCCATTAACCATGGAATGTGGCAAGTATAATAGTTATCCATTGCAAGATAAAAGCCCTTGTCCATTGCAAGATAATGCATAAGAAATTTGTGGTAATTGTTATTCATTGCAAGATAAAAGCTCTTTGGGGGGGGGGTTACAATGTAAATTCATGCTAAAATAGACATTTTTGTGTTCGCCTTTTCAGATGATGAAAAAATGCTTAATCACACAGCGAGTGGGGACAGTATAGTTCATAGAGAGGAGGGGACAGTAAGAGGGATATATCTCGCTAACAGTGGGTACTTTGGTATCGTTCATAGAGAGGGCTTGAGAGTAAGAGGAAGAATGACTGTTTGTTTATTTTAAGCGTGTATGTACATTCAACATTCTTCCTAAATCATTAAAAAAAAACAAATATCACTTTTTCAAAACAAATCAGATTAAATTTTCAATTCTAGAAGCTCTAAAACAGTTATTTCAGTGTATTCTTCTCCTTCTTTTGCCGGGGTGATAAGTAGGGGAGGATGTATTGAAAACCTATCTTAACATAATTTTAAACCCAGATAATTAACAAATTGCGGGAGACTTGGTAGGTCTGCAAATAGGAAGGGAAAATCTTTTACAGGCATATTCTTTACAATGCGGGAGGGAAACAGCACTGGCATCAAAATGCGGGAGTCTCCTGCAAAATGCGGTAGACTTGGCTGTCCTAATCTTGGTTGTTATAGTCAACATTTCGGCTGTTGTACTCTCCGACCTTCTTCAGGTGCCTGTCGTATTTGGTAACATTCTTGTAATTTTGAACAGAACCCTTTTAGTCTGGAGGCCAGCAGGGGCTACAGTGCACCCCCCCTCATGATTCTACATTTAGGGTACCAAAATGTTCCTTAGGATGTCCTCTTTCAGAAAAAAGATGTTCCCAAGAAAAAATACAGATACACATTGGGAAAATACACCATTGGGAAGCTGATAAAATTCCCTTTCTAACGATATATATGTAAGCTTGGCTTAATGACAGATATTAACAGATTAAAAATGCAACAAAATATTATGTACTTACAGAGATCCTTTATTCATATTAATGGCCGCAGTCGGTCAAACACGTGTCCTACCAAGCTCTTATTCTCCTACCCATATAACACAATCAGTAATCGCTGCTCGTCCACCAGAACGTAAAACAGCGCCCCCTAGAGGAAGTCTTCTGCCTAAGGGGAATAACACATGATACTTAACAATATATATGTATATACTTCTATCAAAGATTTATTCTACGATCCATAGACTTTGGACTGTGTACTTGAATTTTTCTTTGTAAAATGCTGAATACTTAGCTTCACAGTATCCCCTGCTGGCCCCATGACTATTTATTCCATCCACAGTGGTAGACTGATCTCATTCTGCTGTCCATGCTGTTGCTAAGGGATATTTGGTATTAGTTAATCTTTCTTCCATGCTGTTGCTAAGGGATATTTGGTATCAGTTAATCTTAGCCAATCCATCCTCATGATGCCACTCCTGCTTGTCCCACTGAACCAGAGTATATGGCATGAGTTCCTGTGCCTGACTCAGAGATTGAACTCCAGACCATCAGGTAAACTGCATACACTTCATGGTGATTATGAGTTCAATCCTCGGGTCAGGCAGTGAAATCTATATACTCTGCTTCAGTTGAACGAACAGAAGTGACATCACAGGGACAAATTAGTTAATTCGTCCCTGTGATGCCGAAAAGCTATCCCCTAGAACAGTGGTTCCCAACCTTTTTGAGTCATTCCCCACCTTTGTCAATAAGATTACTAGTATTCCTTCAGGCAAAATGGATGCGAGTTCATTTCTCGGCAAGAGTTTATTCTCTGTTTCTGATCTGCACTGTTATTCACTGCCATAGACTGACGGCCTGAGTAGTTGTGATGTGAAACAACTAAAATTAAGAGGGAAGAAATACTACTCCAAAATTAATATTGGTTGACAATGCTTCAGGCAGGGCCCACAATGTCGGGGTGGTGGTGGGGAGGGACCGACATTCTTTTATATGTAAAGACTTTATATATGATTAGATTCATCTGTAAAGAAGAGAAAGAAAACAAAGAGAATTGTTATGTTTTAAAAACATTATATCTACTTTTTTCTTTCTAATCAAGAATTCTGCCTGATTTCAAGAATCTGATTGGTTAACAGGTGTGCAGATTAATCTGTAATTTTGTACTGTTTGAAAATCAACAATGGATGCCAGGTTTTATTAAAAACAATGCAATGTCTTCTTTTTGATGTCAATCTCTTCAAATGTCTGGGAATATTTTCAATGAAAAGAAATTGATAGCTTCCTTGTGAATGACGGATATAGCTGTAACAACACAATGAACACTTTGTTTACTTCTATCCTGCATGTTGGATAAGTCGATTATGTGTTTCTAATATTCTGAACATTAGTTGTAATGGCCAATTACATAATTGTTTACATATTTATATTATAGCTTAGGTTTAGCTTTTATTTATTTGATATGAGTTTGATATGTCCCCCATGTTTGCATATTTGCATGCCCTGTTTTTGTATTTACATGTCATGTGCCTGCTGAGCAACCGTGTGGTTGAGTTGATCAATGAAGAAGCTAGTGTGTTGAAGTGGACATATTTTAAGTTAAAGTATATATATATACAGAATATAAAGAATACCTGTCAACAAAATACAGTAATGAACATAAGCGTTTATATTTTATTTATATTGATGATAAATGTATCAATTATTTCATCTGGATATCTTGTTAAACAAGACACGTTTAGTTTTCTCATTATGGTGATCTTGACATAGGCTGTCAGTTCATGTTGACATTGTTTTGATTGTTGTTTTGAACTTTCTAAAATTATAACCAACTGTTGGATTTGTGGGAGATGTGTCTTCGTGAGAAATTGACAGCAGATGTTAGAGCGGGAATCATGGGGTGCAATTTACAAATGCAAAAATTTTCATTTTATTTTGGTCTTTCACTCGGATAGAGGTTATATTCATTAACAGACAACTTGTCCAAAACTTTGCAAAGTGAGAAGATGGCAGTTATTAGTGAACAATGGCTTGCTAATCTAACTGTTCAGACATTTGAACTAAAAATACCAGTTGAAAAGGTTCTCACGGTCGAGGAAAAAAGGGCATAGTACCCCAGACAGCTAGGGTTGAAGGTGAAGAATTAGGCGCTGGTTTTTGCCAAAATGGAATGTTAGAATGGTCGTTAGAAATAGATTAGCAATTTCCGGAGTTGACCACTTCAAGAAATACCATCTTAGAGTTATTAAAAACACATATGCGAAAATGTGGTTCCAAAAAGTAGGTGTAGCTAAAAAAGTCACTCAGAGATTATAAAAAACACAGGAAAAATAGTAGGAGCAGCAGTAGAGTAAAATCCGTCAGGTAGGAGCTTCTCTCTTTCTCTCTCTCTCTCCTTCCCTCTCTCTCTCACTCAGCGTCCGTGAGTGACAATTCAACTGGGACAGTAGCAGTAGTCTCCTCTCGCTTCCTCCTTAACACAAAACAAGTAAAGTTACTGTGTAGCTACTATTAAAGATTTTAGCTCATTGTCTGGGAATATTTCAACTCCTTAACAATGAAAAGAAACTGATAGCTTCCTTGTGAATGACGGATATAGCTGTAACAACACAATGAACACTTTGTTTACTTTTATTCCACATGTTGGATAAGTCGATTTGTGTTGAATATGTGTTTCTAACATTCTGAATATTAGTTGTAACGACCAATTACATAATCTTGTAAGCGGTAACTTTATATCCCTCCACTATTAAAACCGCGTTGTGGACCCTGTCGTGTAATAAAAATTAAAGTTAATATTACAACTATGTATGTTATAAGATTACTTACTGTTATGTGATTTTGGGTGTTATCTTTAGCAATAGATAATTTTATCAAAATCTAAAAGCTGATAAAGCTGGAATAAAATCGTGATGAAAGAAGAAACATGATGGTTTATATTCGTTTTCTTGATGGAGATAGGGTAAAATTCTCCTGCCTAGTATTTGATCTGGTATCAAAGTGTAGTATCAGTAAAATGTTTGTAGAATGACTTTCAATTCAGATTTGATAACCTAAGAAATCAAAAAAAGAAATTAGCCAAGTTTTAAAATGTATCGATTATCCTAAAGTAACATGAAATCATTTTCAAACAGACATAAAAGAAAGAGATTGTGTCATAATTGATTGCTGGTTACATCTCATTCTCAACTGGAAAAACACTTATATCAATACTTTAACTGGAAAAACACCTATATCAATACTTTAACTGGAAAAACTCCCATGTCAATACTTTAACTGGAAAAACACCTATGTCAATACTTTAACTGGAAAAACACCTATGTCAATACTTTATTGAAAATGACGTTTATGTTAAGATGAGTTTAGTATGGATGCTTTTCTGATATCTTAAAAGCTTAAATTATAGTACTTTACCAAGCCTAGTTCTAAAAAATAAATAAAAAGAAAACATACCACTTTTTAAAAAATTTGACTAGTTTTTACCTTCATCCTAATTTTAGTTGTTTTTATACAACTTATTAATTTGAGCCTCTGTTTCTGTGGCAATGAATAACAGCACAATCGGAAATTTAAAAAAAAGTGATATGTTACAATACTTCATCCAATAATAATAAAGATTGATTTAAAAAGAAAACAGTTTGATTATTTTATTAAGAACAGATGTAATTAGAATTGTGAAGAGATTTATTTTCTATCATAAAAACCCAAGTATATAAATTCTTTCTTTGATTTACTCTGTTATCTAGTCACATAGCTGAAAAACAGTAATCCTAAAAGATAAAGAATTAAAATGTGTTTTGAAGTTTTTAACAATTATCTACAAATAGATATAGTCTAGTTGAAAAAGTAGGTTCACCAGAACCCACCGGATTTTTTTTTCACCACCTTTTTTTTCTGAGTCTTTGAAGTGTCTATTTTATGATTCTGCCTGTTCCCAAGCTGAAATAATGTCCCATGGTGTTCATTTTTAACCATATATGACGTCTAGTGCGGCTCTGAACCTGGACACTGGAAAGATAGAAAACTGCATAACTTGTGAAGTAAACAACATACAGAGACAATGGTGAAAAGCTAGATCAGTATCTAGACCTTGCCATTGTGTCAGCACACAAGGCAGTGCAGTGTTGAGTTTGAAAATGTTTTGAGCAGCGGTTCTCGAAATATTTAATAAAAATGTATAAAAGATATTATAGATCTTTCTTTATAGTTTCTATAAATTACCTCCCTTGACTTTCGCTCTTTTAAATTATCTAAATTTAAAATATCTAAATTTGCAACACTGAAGAGAAGTAACCAAAA
>VCCN01004649.1:4214405-4224995 GCA_006491835.1 Architeuthis dux
CAGGCAACTACCAACTATGGAATGTTTATATCCTGTGGTTTAATCACAGGTCAACTTTGCTGTCTGGACATTCCCGCAAATGGGCGGCAGACCACCATAGCTAGCCCGGGCATCTGTCAGGAGAAAGAAACCCTTGTTTTAAAGGGTGGGGGTCAACCCTGGGCAAGTCGCACTTCACCTTAAAACTTCACTGCTCAGGCTGGAGGGTTACTCCGCACACAGGCCCCGCTGTCTATGGTCCTAATGCTGTGGATTACCCTTCAACAATCTTCTTCAATAAGCCAAGCCATTCATTCATATTTTAAATACTGTACTTTGCAAAAATCAGATATTGGCATTGTTTTTGTTATGGTTCTTGGGTCTTCGTTTGAATATTTAAAGCTTGAAAGTATTTAAACCTGTTCTTGTATAGAAATGAATATAAACTTAGGATTTATTTCATAGATTGTTAGAAATTTGTTGCAATGTTAGGTATTAATTGATATGTACAAGTTCATATTCAATAATTTTCTATAAACACATGTAAACAGCTATACAATATATTTGTTCCACTTTTCATTAAATTTGACTAGTTTTTACCTTCATCCTAATTTTAGTATAAAAACAACTAAAATTAAGATGAATGTAAAAACTAGTCAAATTTAATAAAAAGTGTTGTTACAATATTTCATCCAATAAGTTGTATAAAAACGACTAAAATTAGATTGAATGTAAAAACTAGTCAAATTTAATAAAAAGTGTTGTGTTACAATACTTCATCCAATAAGTTGTATAAAAACAACTAAAATTAGGATGAAGGTAAAAACTAGTCAAATTTAATAAAAAGTGATGTGTTACAATACTTCATCCAATAGTAATAAAGATTGAAATATATTTGTTGTTGTTAATTAAGAATTGAAAAGCTTAATTCATTAGAAAAAAGAAATAACTTAAGTGTACATTAAAAATAAGTAGTGCCTTTACACTGGCTACGGCTTCAACTGTCTTTACTTAGCGATGTTTGAATTAGACTTGAAGGTGACAAGCACTCGAAGTGGCATCACTCACTTTACCCTGCTTTACATTACAGCTAAACCAAAATTCCAGTACCGGCAGAATAATAAGAGAGCTAGCATTGTAATTAAATAAATGGTTTATTATGCTCATTAACAGTAATTACATACATTTATGTAAGTGATATGGGGACATAAAAGACTTTGGCTTCTCTGCAATGAGCTATCTTCCAAAAATTTAGGTCGGTTGAAGTAGCAGAATATTTAGTTTCCATAGATTCTACAAAAAGTACAATGTGTTTAAAAAAAGTATGCAACCGTCTTTTGGACCATCAACCAAAATTGTCAATATCAACATAGGTTTCTACAGTTTTTAAGCTGGTCTGGTTGGCTGTGGGTATGTATTATGCATACAGGCCGCACCAATGGAGCTTGAGGGCTGAAAATTTAAACATTTACTCCTTCTTATGTCTAGAAAAAACCAGTCCTTTTGTCTTCTGAAAATTTCCCCCAAAATAGGTTTTTAGTGAGGGATCAATTTACAATGTAAGTTTGTGCCAAATTGATCCCTTAGTTTGTGTCCAGTGTTCACACTTGTTTTTTTTTTAAAATTCAGTCTTGTTTTAGTGATCACCACCCAACAAAAGGTGAGAGAAGTAACTTATTCATTGATCACCCCTTTTTCTAATTTTTTAATTGATCACCCTCAACACAACATGCCAAAAGACGTTTCTATTGAGTGACTAATATTTAAAGTATTTTAAATCTAAAAACTATTTTTTAAAGACACAAATTACAAAAATATTACAATTACACATACAATTTAGTTATACAATAGATGTTGGAAGTGATTTCCTTTAATCTGGATGCAGGTTCATACCGTTTCATTACATTGGAAAACAACATAGCTGACAAATCAGAAAGGAATGGATGCTCAAATCAGGCTAGCGCATGATGCAAACATTTCAACTTGTAAATACTGTTGTCTCTGAGTACAGTGTTGCCACGTGTCTAATATTGTAGCATAAAATCTATGTGTGCATCCTTTATGAAACACCCTGTACATCATGCCTTCAACAAAACCTTGAAAAGTAAAAAAAAAAAGTATTAAAATTTCATATAGTTTCTTTGTAATTGTTTTTTCTAATGAAACATCCCAGTATAGTCCAGTCGAATTCCACCAAAAAAGACCTGGAAGTAAATACACCATTAACAAATTTGGTACGAAACGAAGTGGGATTTTATCTAGAATAACAGGAAAAAAACCCAAGACATGAACCTTTTTTTATAAGCACAAATGTAAAAGGTTTAGTCCCACCAGGATCCCATAAATAGGGTACCAAAATGTTCCTTAGGATGTCCCCTTTCAGAAAAAAGATGTTCCCAAGAAAAATGTTGGGATGAACTACCTCATTTGCATAAAACAAAATGTCCACCAGCACAAACCAAAAAAAACAGAATTTCATATCTCGTCTCCCAATTGACATATCTGAGTACTGTAAAATGTTTTCAGACATGAGGAATTCAAAAATACACTTTATTTTATTTTTTTTTAAAATTAATTTGTAGATATTTCAGCATTCTACAAGGAAATTTCAAGTATAATTTATAGGCCAATGTCTATGGATTGTAGACATAATTCATGAAGGAGATCATATATATATTGGGTGAATATGTCTGTGTATCTTTTGGTGTATGTATTGAAAAAAAAGAGCGTATATTAAAGAAATAATTCCCCTCAGATTTTATGTGTAGCTTCTAAGGTACGTATACCTGTAGTACAAAAAGATCACCAAAATTCTAGATATCCTGAGAAGCGAGCTAGTTCCAAACTGTATTACTGTCAATAAGAATTCAATCTTATAAATGATTCTTTACAACATTAACTTTTTATATAAGATTTAGTGAGTTGTTCATTTTCAGGATCATTTGAACATCATTTCCACTGGTGCTAATGGGGGTGTACAGCATATACCTACTTCTCAATTATATGGTCTCAAACGGCCCCTAAATTGGTTAATTTTTTAAATAATTACCAGCTGCATGGGTTCACTTCGCCCTTCCCTAATAGACCCCTCCGTGATTCCCGAGCATAAATCCTAGATAAAGCCTTACGGTATACCTAGTTCCCGAAACCCATTTCCATCATTGATTATCCACATAAGTTTTGACAATTAAGCATCCCCCCTCCCACTAAAGTAGTCTATGGGGAGAGAAATGCTTTGTTTTATTGAGAGAGTTCACTCGGAATAGAAGTAGGAGTGGAGTATTACCCTGCAGCATCTAGGCTTGTCACTATTGAATTTGCTGAGAACTGTTGAAGCTAAAAGCCATTCTAGCTGTATTGATCTCTAATATTTTGTTTCTAAAATCATTCTCGTATTCATTCGAGAGGTTTTGGGTTCTCTCCATCATAAGTAATTAACTGTTTATACATTTGACGAGAATTATTTTAGTCTTTGATGGGATATATTAATAGTACAATTTATTTCGAAAAATGAATATAAAACCTGCTAGACATCTGCACCAAAAATACAATATGCTAGTAAAAGAGCAGTTTGTGAAAAATGATATTATAATCTTTTTATTTGCTTTTGTTTATATTTATCACATTTGGTTATTTTCATCAGCTTTTTAAAAATAATTTTACAGAATGTGGAGATTATATGAATTTAATATCTAACCTTGAATATTTTGAAAAGTAGTTTAAGACTTGTGTGTGTTTGTCTGATATACAGGGTGTCCCTAAAGTCTGGACACATAGGCAAAATGCATATTTTATTTAATTGAAATATTAATAAATAACATCTTCAATGTGTTTTCCACCATTTGTGATGCAGAGTTCAATGCGCTTTGCGAGATTCACATGAACCCGATGCATTAACTCCATATTTAAGTCAACTTAGCCATGACAGTTTCTTTTGTTTCATCAGATACACTTTGTCGTCCAGAACAGGGTTTGTCCATGACATTGCCTGTTTCTTTAAACTTTCTACCCACCTTTCCCACGGTGGAAAGGCCAATTGGGGTCCTTCTGGGATCTATCTATCTTTCAACAGACTCATATTTAATCTGTGGGGCAAAAGAAATATAGTTATTTATAAATAGTGATATTTCCTGTGTGTCCAGACTTTAGGGACACCCTGTATATATACACTCACATATTAAAAAACTTTTATTCAATATTTCTTCTATATGACTTTGTCTCACCCACCCAAAGTCATCTTTTTTATATGAGGGGGTATTGATACCTTTTTTTACTTTTTTGTTATGCGTTAATACTCTATATTATAGGATTTTGAGTGTAATCAGTTAAAGCATGGCAGCCATTAGGAAATGTGGAGACCATTCTGAACTTGATGAGTGGTATCCCTCCCCCCCCAAAAAAAACAAAAACAAAACAGAACGTTGAGAAACTGACAAAAGTTTGCATCACTTTATAAGCATGAGAAATGCCCGAAATACTGCTTTGAAAAGAAGTAATTAAGTGCTGGGTACCAAAAACAACTCCTCACTCCTTCTTCTAGGCTTTTTCTTTTTCTTTTTTTTTAATCATTAAACTTTCACACGGAAAGGATACCACCAAAAGACGAGTTGGGTGGGGCTTATTGAGACAAAATCCTATTCTTATTAAGATTGTATTTTTTTACGAAGAAACTTAATGTGTGAGCAATAGTTTCCAAGTTTTGTATGTAAAATCCAATCTGTTCTTGCTGAACAGAAGTTTGAATGTTAATGACTCTCCTCAAAGTTATAGACAAGAAGAGCAATACCTTGTTTGAATAATGAGTGTACAGTCACATCTAAGAAGAATCGTGGTTGGTCGGCTGCCAGTCAAGTGTCCTGGTTTTTGCCTTTACCAGCTGTCTCGCTATTGTATCTCATATATCATGAATGGCATCGGAAAGGATGGCAAGTATTATCGTACCAGAGAAAGTACATCACCCGATGAGGCTTAAATTAGATTTGGCCTGAAATGTAGAAAATACTAACTTCAAAAAACATACACACAAATTTGTTTCCTTTTTTGTTTTATATATAGAGTGCAAAAATTATCAGATACATTTTTAAAAAGTTCATTTTAATGTTCTTATACAGCTTCAAAATTGGCAGAAAAAACCCACAAAAATCAAAAAATATTGAAACAAGATTGAACATTGGTCCAAATTCAGTCAATTTTGAAGGTGTATAAGATTGTTAAAATAAACTATTTGAAATGTATTGGATGCTTTTTGCACTTCTTGTATTTGAGAAGTTTGTTGCTTCTGAAAATTTAAAAAGAACAATGAATATAGTATTCATTCATTGATCTTTTTAAATTAATTTAAATTAAAAAGTTACAAACTTCTCAAATACAGTGAGTGCAAAAATTATCCGATTAACTTCAAAAAGATTATTTCTCTCTCTCTTTACGTACGGATAGTACAACTGAAGAAGGCTGTAGAATTGACCAGTCAAAGATAATGAGTCCAATTGTCTGAAAATCAAAGAATTCTTTTGATCATGTTCTTTGCTTTTGAGTGGAAGAGGGGAGTTTTTTTTGCTTTGTAAAATGATATGTCAGTCAGCTCAAAACATTTAGTCCCAGGGGGGGGGGGTCCGGGAGGAACTTCACAGCACCCTCCTGCCCCTATCAGGACTCTATGAGTAGGGTACCAAAATATTTCTCTTTCAGAAAAAAGATGTTCCCAAGATAAAAGTTGGGATGGACTACCTCATTTGCATAAAACAAAATGGCCACTAGCGCACACAAAATAAATCCAGAAGTTTTCTCTTAAAATACTGAATACCTATCTTCACATTCTTAGGTGTAACATTTTAAGCCCAACAGATACCAATTGACAAGATACACTGTTTGAAAGCTGATAAAATTCTCCTTCTAATGATATGTATATATCTCCATCAAGAATTAATTCCACAATCCATTGAATTTGGACTGTGTACTTGAAATTTCCTTGAAAAATGCTACATATCTAGCTTCATGTTTTTAGCTGTAACTTTTCATACCCAGCAGATACCAATTGACAAGATACACTGTTTGGAAAGATGATGAAACTCTCTTTCTAACAATATATATGTATGTATGTATATATTTCCATCAAGAATTAAATCCACAATCCATAGACTTTGGCCTATAAAGTATACTTGAAGTTTCCTTGTAAAATCCTTGAATACCTATAAATTAAAAATTACTTTAAAACTTTCCTATACTTTACTATAAAATGGTAAAATAAATAATGATTTCTGAATTCTTCATGTCTGCAAACCAGGATTTAGCCTTTTAAAGTACTCAGATATGTTAATTGAGAGACGAGATATGAAATTCTGGATCTTGTTGGTGTGCTGGCGGACATTTTGTTTTAGGCAAATGAGGTAGTTCATCTCAACTTTTATCTTGGGAACATCTTTTTTCTGAGTAGGTCCTGCTGGCCCCTGGACTAATTACTTCAGAGTTATTTCCCATTTTTATTTAATCTCTGAGGATTGGACTGATGCCTTGGAATTTGACATTTATACATCAATAATTGGACAACTTGATAATTGCTGTGACTAACAAAGCCATAACATTTTTACATAAGAATTTTTTAGAAAGATTGTTTTACTGATTACATTGGAACTTATTAATTCAGTCTCTAATCCTTTGCAAGATTATCTTGCAATGGACAAGGGCTTTTATCTTGCAATGGATAACTATTACTCTTCACCACCTTCCGAAGTTAATGGCTAATGTAGTCTATATATCATAATCATTGGTTTTTTTTAATAGGAAGTTAGAGCAGGTCTCTATGAAAAGAAAGTCCCATCTCCTAAATTCATCTCTTTGATAATTATTTTATTGTTCACATAAAACATCCCTCAGTTGATAATTAGAAGGCATCTCTTTAGGTCAGACAAAAATGTTGGTTTATATTCACTGTTAGACCAACCTATTCATTCTTTACAAAAATTGTAACGGTTATTAACTTTGAGGTATTCATAAAAGATTTTTTTGAATTTTGTTAAATGAATTTCATACATGACAGTGGATTTTATAATTCACCTTTGCCTGCGAAATTGGGTGAGGTATGTGAGGACTTGGGCTTCGAAGTCACAAAGTCAAACAATGTAAATGAAAAAGAACCTACCTTATTTTCTATATAGAAAACACAAGGTGAGAAGTCCGTTCTTTCAGTTATGTTTCTTCTTTAGTATTAGTATTAGTTAGTGGCTTTTAGTAGTGGTTAGTAATTGAGAAGATAGGGAGGAAGAATAGAATATAGTGTTGTTAGCATTAAGAAGATTCAGTTGATCTTTTCATATGCTGATTTAGGAGACGCCGAAATAGGTGTGTCTAGCTTAGTTGACCAGTTGATTCTGAGCACAGCAAATTAAGGATGCTGAGTTTGATGCCAAGGTCAACTGTCTAGACAACAGGAAGTGCTTCTAAAATTAGCACAAGCTAACTCCTGTTGTCCAGAGGGTTATGACACGGTATATGTATTCACCCGTGTTCTTCCATTCATCAGTCTGTCTCTCCACACAATGTCTCCAAAGGTTCTCAATGAATTCCAATGAAATTTTGTGTATGGGTGGGCCATGGGATAAGGAAGATAAGAAAGCTATATGTATTACCCTATTCTTTCTCTTTGTCTGTCTGTCTACACAATATCTCCAAACGTTCTCAATGAATTTCAATTAAATTTTGTAAAAGGGTAGACATATTTACTATTCGTTTTTTAATCTCTTTTCGTGCAGGATAATAAAAATATCTCTCAATCAGAAACAAATTTCTGGATCCACCCCAAAATTTAATCACTTCTTCCTTTGTCCACCCATCCATAAAATTTAATTGAAATTCATTGAGAACTTTTGGAGATATTGTGTAGATAGACTTGACCAAATACATAAACATATGAAAAAAAATTGGAATTATCTCTCAATTGAAAAAATGGATTAATATTTGAAACATTTTTTTTTAAGAGTTTACCAATATTTGGTTTATTCTATAACTTATTAAGATTGGCTTTGAAGGTTTATGTCTGGACTTTGATAACGTCTCTTTAAATTTTTAAATTCTAAATATAAACTGTAACACATTATTTTTATCAAATTTAACTAGTTTTTACCTTCATCTATAATATATAAGTACATCATGATTAAAATAGAAAGTTATTTTATTTAAAAAATCTTTTTTTTTAATGGACAACTCTGTCTGTTCCCGCTGTCATTATGGAGAACGTGTTGACATGGACAACTGTCATCGACACACGCTGGAAAAGCCAGGTGGTCTTGTGCGGTTGAAAAAATATCCCTGAATCTGTCGCAGAATTTAACCAATTCTCCCATAGCCCATTGCCCACTCTTCCACATTGAGAACTTTTGGAGATATTGTGTGGACAGACAGATGGAGGGAGGGGAAGATGCAGGGTAATACATATACCTCTTTAACTTCAATTCTTCCTTATCCCATGGACCTTCCACAAAATTTAATTGAAATTCATTGAGAACCCTTGGAGATATTGCGTGGACAGACATGAGCAAATATATAAAAAAAATGGAAAAATATCTCTCAATTGAAATCAAATCCTGGATCTACCCCCGAATTTAATCAATTCTTCCTTACCCCAGGACCCATCCTTCCACAAGATTTTGAAATTCATTCAGGACATTTGGAGATATCATGTGGCAGACAGACTGACCGATGGATAGAAGAACACGAGTGAATACATATACCTTGTCATAACCCTCTGGAAGAGCCAGGTGGTCTCGTGCGGTTGAAAAAATATTCCTGAATCTGTCCCAGAATTTAACCAATTCTTCTTTAGCCTATTACCCAATCTTCCACATTGAGAACTTTTGGAGATATTGTGTGGGCAGACAGACGGAAGGAAAGACGCAGGGTAATACATATAACTCTTTAACTTTGTTGGCAGATGTAAACATTGCCTGTACCCAGTATAATTAGATAGGAAAGAATGCTAACAAAAATAGACTCTTCTGTTATGTCTGCATTGTTAGGATTGTTCACCATAAATTTGTGGACACAAATGAGGATTTGACCTGAAACTATAGGGCCAATATATAAAGAGATTTGTGATGGGTTTTCTGTGTCTTTATTCGGGTCCTAGGTCAGCGGGGCCTGAATGGGAAAAATCTGTGGGCTGCACAATGGAGTTTTAAGATGAAGTGCAATGTGCACATGGCCGACCTCACCCTTTGAACCTTTGGTTTGCATGCTATGGTCCACCGTAGTGGCGCAGATAGCAGCGTTGTCCTTAGGTCGTAGGTTTGACAGGAGTTTCCTTCTCCTGGCAGATGCGAGATAGCTATGGGGGTCTGCCGCTGTCAGACTATAAGACAAATGGTTTACAAGGGTATTTGGAGGACTACTGCTTACTGTAACTTATCCAAACCCCATAACTGTCCATATTGAGCTTCGGTTGACAGCCTCCTAGTCATAATATCAGCACATTGGACGCAGTGTAATATTAAATAAAAAAGTTAAAAATTAAGTGTCCGTCTTATATACCAGCATATACAGTAGTTATTTATGCAAAAAGACCAGAATTCATGAAACAATGTAATAACAGGTCTGGTTAGTTACCAATGTCTTTTGTCAGTATACCGTGTTGAGGGTGATCAATTAAAAAATTGGATAAATGGGGTAATCGATGAATAAGTTACTTCACTCTCCTTTTGTTGGGCCGTGATCAATAAAAAAGTCTGAATTTTCAAAAATCAAGCGTGAATGCTGCCGGGCACAAACTAAGGGACTAATTTAGCATAAACTCACATTTCCAATTGAACCCCACTTAAAAACCTATTTGGGGTGGGGTTTTCAAAAAACGTTTTTTTCTGGGCATAAGGAGTACATGTTGAAATTTACGTCTGATACATACATAGCCAGCTAGCCTCACTTAAAAACTGAAGAAATCTATGTTGACAGTTTTGGTTGACGGTTTCTAACAGCAATGCTTATTTAGAGATTACCTGTGTTTGCATCAGAAATGCGGACAGGTAATCTCCCAGTAGATAACAGGTAATTCATATAAATATTTATATTAAGTAATAGCAGTTTGCGACAGAGGTTTTTGTTTGATTTGTTTTGGCTGAACAGCTTACACTAATCCAAGGCTCTTCGAATGTTTTTGATCGCAACCCAGTTTAATTGTATGTAATAAGCTCGCGACCCACTGACATATATCATGTACAGATGCATAGTTCTAGCACCCTCATTTTGCATGAACAGAAATGAAATATGATGTATAATATAGGTATAACAATGCATACATGCATATATAAAATGTTCAGATGTGCATTTTGGTGAAGTCTGACTGAATAGTTCTAGCTGAACATCGTGTTTTGTTTGCATGAAGAATGAATAACAAATATGAAAATAAATCGACACTAGTTCAGTATGGCTAGTCTCTTCGATTTCAACATATGGAATTTGTTTATATTGGTAACACTACTGATGTTTCAGTGATGTCACCGGTGTCGAGGCAAAATGTGTCCATTTTCAATTCAACAATTTTTAGGGTGCCTGATGTAAATTTGATCCAAATAATAATAATGATTTACAACACTTCATCTAATAAAAATAAATAATAAAATAATT
>VCCN01004649.1:4252032-4262199 GCA_006491835.1 Architeuthis dux
TCTGTTATCTGTTAAAATTGATTCATTTATTTCTCGAATCGATTCTAGGATGCAACGATGGTTCGAATTCCAACACTTCAGCAAAGCGCCAACTGCTGTAATGGATCGTTGGCTAGCTGCCACCCTTCTCCCACTTTAATGTTTAGCTAACTCTCTCGCTCTCTGTTTGTCTCCCCCATGTCTGGCGGAGTCTGCCTTTGGCCAGGATTCCTTGTCGACTCTTGAGTCCAACGTAATGTACCGCCAAAAAGAATCAAACTCTTTGTCTAACCGTTCGGCCAATCAGAAACGCGAGATTTCAAAAACCCTGTGGAAGGGCGTTTGATTAACTAACCCTACTTGCTTTGCAAAACCTTTCCTGCCCGTATTATTTTACAGGTGTACTTATTTATGGGTGATACTGTATATATGCATGTATAATTTCTTTTTCATATATTCTTCTCTAAGTCAATATTGTCTTAAAAAGTTGACTTTAAGGTGTTTTTAAAACTTATTTTTAGCATTCTTATCGCCCCCAACGACGCTATCGTCGCCGCGATGCAGATAAATTAAAAGATGAAGAAACCAGGGTGATATCTACCCTCCTTGAATTCGGCTGGTGAGTTTCCTTTCCTTTTCCAAAAATGAAATATTTACAACAATAAGTTAATCTGATATGAGTAAACAAGAATTGAAAACAGGTCTGGTTAGTTACTCAATAGGAACTGTCACGGGACCAACGTCTTTTCACAGCATGCCGTGTTGGGGATGATCAATTGGAAAAAGGGTGATCAATGAATAAGTTACTTTTTTGTAGGGCAGTGATCACTAAAAAAGTCTGAATTTTCAAAAAACAAATGTGAATGTTGCCGGACTCAAACAAAGGGATCAATTTAGGATAATCTTGCATTGCAAATTGACCCAATCTATTTTTTAAAATTTTTCAAAAAACAAAAAAAAAAATGTTTTTTCTTGACATAATAATGAGTGATTGTTTAAATTTTCAGCTCTCTAGCTCCATTGTGTGGTCTTTATGTGTGATACATATATAGTTATCTGCCAGCCAGACCAACTTAAAAACTGAAGAAACTTATGTTGACAGTTTTGGTTGATGGTTTCTAATTGGTTTACTTTTTGTAATAATAATACCAATGACCTGCAGGATTTACTTTACAAAAAGAACCTTCATGCACACAGATTGTCAGAATTTGGACCAAAGATTAAAAAATACATAAATCCAAAAACTATTGATCACTATCACTGTATGTCCTCACATTAGACAAGGACTATTGGGCAATATTTGTCTCCATTTTGAACAATATGGAATTTGTCCATTGGAGATTTATTTCTGTATCAGTTATAGGTTTTTATGCAGCCGAGAGCTGGCCTGACACCCAAACCTCCTCATTTCTCAACCAGGCTTAGGACCTGCTATGGTGACTGCCAAGCAGGAGGTTTTTTCTGTCAGAGTATCCTTCTCTTAAATGGACTCCCTTACAGGGTTAAAGGGCTCAAACTCCACTGATATTTATCTATAACTGGAGGGAGAAGTCAATTCATGCCTTTCCAAAGAGTATTGGTGCAAAGTGAACACAAGCAGCTTTGGCACAAAATTGAACTAAGTTGCCGATTCCATTTTCCATACCAGTAATTATTACGCCACACTGCACCTCCTCGTTTTGTAAAGAAAACCTAAATTTGGCTGATTTTCACTTTTCTGAAACTATTTGTCTAACTTTTTAATTTTTTTTTTTATTTTAGTATAAATGTATTTATTGCAAAAAAGCTCATACCTCTAACAAAATTTATTTTTCTGTAGATTTTCTACAAATTAATATTTTCTGTTAATAATTTTAAAACAATAAGGCAATGATAAATCGTATCTTTACTTAATTTCACCTTAAGATGATATAATTTCCTTTTTTTTGTTGTAGTAACATTGAGTCTTCGTAATTTTAAATCCAAATAGAAAGGTGTTCGAAAGATGATTCATGTGACTTTCAAGATATTGTTGGCATTCACTCAAAATCGTTGTGTTTCATGTTGCTAAAAATATTGAGTTGTATTTTCTTGCTTGCTTAAGTATATTCAGGATGTTGTTTCTAGAAAGTTAAACAGTCTACATAGTATCTCTCCATAATGAAAAAAAAAGTTGTGATATTTACCAAAGAATATCATTACTTACTTATTATATGTAATGGCTAATATTTAGTTTTTTTTTTTTTTAAGATTAGAAGGAAACCTTTTATATAATTACTAAAAAAAGAATTAAAATGTTCAGCAAAGATAAAAGTACTGTCACTAGAAATTACTGTAACATTTTAAAATGAATATTTCAAATTCAGTTTTCACTGTTAACATAGATCCTGGTCTTTGTTTTTGTAAATGATGAAAAGGATCTTGGTATCATAGTAACTGATAAACTATCATTCTCCAGGTATATTGCCAGAGCTGCGGCTAAGGCGAACAGGGTACTAGGACTGATTAAGCATACCTTTTCATATATAGACAATGACTTGTTTCTTATATTATATAAGACTTATGTCCATCCACACCTCAAGTACTGTGCACAGGCCCGGTTACCATACTTGAAGAGAGATAAATATCTTTTAGTAAAAGTCCAGTGACGAGCAACTAAGTTAGAACCAGAATTAAAAAGTATGAGTTATGAGGATAGGCTAAAAGTGTTAAGGTTAACATTGAAGAGATCAGGGAGACTTAATAGAAATATTTAAAATTATGCATGGTTTAGAAGTAGTAAACCCTGATGTATGTTTTACTAGAAGGGGGTACAAGGGACTGAGAGGCCACACATATATGGTAGAAGTAGATTGAATATCAGAAAATTCTTTTTTAGCAATAGTGGTAGAACTTTGGAATAGATTACTGGAATAGTTAGTGCTATCAATAGATGCAAATGATTTTAAGAAGAATTATGATGTTTATTACACCACCACAAAGGTTCAACCCTTTATAGGGCAAGTGACTATATATGATCACTTAATTGTGTCTAAAGATTTTTTATATTTTCCATTTTTTGTCACTTTTTGGGCGAGGCACCATATATGATCACTTCATCAGAGGGGGTTTTGCCCGCATAAACAAAAAAAATTCAGAAAACTGAAAATATCTTATAATTAGGTCTAGTTTAACATACAAAAAGGTTGTTTTGATATCTAAAATATTTTTAGAGGTGGCCTATAAAGGGTTAAGGCCATAGATATTGTGTAAATATGATTGTTATGATGTGCGCTTGTATATACAAATTGTATACTTTTTTTTCACACTAAAATAAAATGTTCTAAAATGTTATAAGATAAAAATCACTATAAAAATATCTTTAATGCAGTATGAAATATTTAAACATAAACCCATTCAATTAAAATGTTAGAGTTGAATAACTTGAAATTCTATAGAACTATGTACTACTGTTTGCAGCTAATAAATATAAGGTATTTAACAATTTCTTGTTTTATTTTAGGAATTATGGAGTTGGTCCCAAAGCTGATGAGGTAAGATACCATGGATATTGGCTATTGTATTGCAACCTTGTATAATCTTACTGTTTTACTAGTTTGTCCTACACATGGTTGCCAGATTGGGCTACAAGGGGAGATAATCCGAGCTTTATCTCAGACTTAATCAACACAGGCATTTGGAAATCGAGCGAGTCTGGAGGCAGAGGTTCAATACCATGAGGCAGGCCCATCTCAAGAGGCTGGTATTGAACCTCTCTCTCCATCTGTAATTTCAATTACAATTATTTTAATGCCCAGTTAAAAGTTCCAGCTTTGAAAAGTTAATACACTTCCTATCCTGATCTTTTGCTGGTAATAATCTATAAAATCTTTCATACACTTTTTTTTTTAAATTCATAGTACAAGTTTTTTGGGTTTTTTTCTAACCTCTTCCTAAACCCCTATTTCATGTTTTGTATCTTTTATTTAAGAGGTTTGGAAGTTTAGAGATTACATATCAATTGAATCTATAATAGTTTTGATTAAGATTAAATATTAATTGGAATGTATCAAAGCCAATATGCTTTAACATTGTTCAAAAAGTTATATATTTATCTAATGTTCTTTTTGCAGGCAGAGGTTGATAAGAAGGTACTAAGTCCTCAGGATGTTGACAATTCTGCCACAGAAGAAGAACAACGTCTAGAAGAAGAAGTAAGGAACCGTTTTCAATATTGAAATTAATAGCTGTACAAAAGATCTCTTCCCTATTAAGATCAAACACTGTCCAAATTTAACTCTATCATCTAATTCTTAAAAAGCATTCTTAACCTGTACATTAAAGATATTTATATACACTTGTAGATTACTTTAAATATAATGTAGTGTGCACCTCCTAGTTAAAGGCAGACTCGTGCTGCAACTGATGTTTGAACTATATCTTTTGTTTATCTAAGTATAATATTGCATTTGCCTAAATTCCACTGTCTGTCTACTTTCTCTGCATTACACATATAATATGTACCAGTATACCCTTGCCGTGAGAAAATGATGGCAGTATTTAAGTAATTTTGCAACTGCAATTACATAATAGCTCAAAATATAAAGGTGAGAAGCTATTTCAATTAATGAAAGTCGTCTAAGGGAAGTAACTCTTGCGTGAAAATACGAAAGTTATTTCCCTGAGTCATATGGGACCAACCAACCAACCAACACATTGTATTAGATGCTTTTGATATGACAGTGGGCTACAATTTATTGCAGTTGGGATTTTGTAGGGTGAACAGCAAATGCTGTTCAGAAAACACGAACTTGCTTTATAGACGCATAGATTCAACAAAGTGGGATGAATAGTAGATCTTTTATTTCCTTGAGCATCTGTTAAGAGTTAAGTCAGTGTTACCCGTCACTTGCAATAAATATTTATTAAATAATTCATAATTAACAAACAAAAGATATCCACTTTATGTTAAGCATAGCAAATTACTATTTGAGAAAATAAAGGAAAAAGTCTTATTTTTTGCATACCATTGTCTATATATAATTATCTTTCTAGCTGTAAAAACCTTGTCCATTAGACAATTTTGTCCGACAGGGTTAAATCCGTGTTACCCGTCACTTTCAATAAAAGTTTATTAAATAATTCATAATTAAGATATCTAATTTATGTTAAGCATAACAAATGACTATTTCTTACATACCATTGTCAATATATAATTATCTTTCTAGCTGTAAAAACGTTGTCCATTAGACAATTTTAAAACAAAGAATCAAAATAATTAAAAGAAACAATATTAGTATATTTTTTTTTCATTGTTTCCTTTGTAGGTTTGTAGCTCATATCATTATTTACTAAGCTTTGCTTAGTCTAGCAGACTGGCTTCAGGTTGCTTACAGTACCAACTGGTTCATTCTCAGTTATGAGAAACAAATACTGGTAACTTAAGTATTGACATTTTTACAACCTTGCGACTAAGGTCCCAACTCAGTCTCCTGATTTCAATTCACAATCTTGAAATTTTGCACCTATGAAGTAGATATTTACGTAGTGCATCAATTGAGATTATGGTGGCATTTGCACACTTAGCAGTAGTGATTATACCATACGTTAACATGATTAACGTAATTTATCGTAGACTAAACCAATCATGTCATGTAAACGTATGGCATATCTCACTACAGCTAAGTGTGCAAATGCCCCATAGTCTTAATTGAGGCACTACTTAAATATCTACTGTGACTTGAAATCAGGATCCAGAGTTGGGACCTTAGTCGCAAGGCTATAAAAATGTTGATACTTACGTTACATATATTTGTTTATCATAACTGAGAATGAACCTACTGTTCCTAAGTGGTCACCCATCTAAGTACTGAGCAGGCTCATCACTGCTTAACTTTGATGATCTGACGGGAAACAATGTTTTCAGCATGAATAGACCATAACTTTGTAGCTCGCATTGTTAATGATTTTGTTTCCTAATTTTTATTCAAGCCCTTTTCTTTTTTTTAAATTTCAGAGGAAAATGGAAGTGTTGATGAAGGAAATGTCTGAAATGTCTACCAGTGAGGTGAGAAGAATAGTCTTGTTTGCAAAATTAGAAAAAATCATTTTTACAAACATTTGTATATTTCAACAATATTTAATTTATTTTTAATTTTAATTTTAATTTTAATTTATACTTATTATTGGCTGAAGTATTGTAACACTATTATTAACTTTGACTAGTTTTTACCTTCATCTTAATTTTTAGTTGCTTTTTATCACAACTCTGACTTGGACCGAACTCACTCCCTCTAGCCAGAGGGAGTCTGGTATATGCCTGGCTGCTTTTAACCGTTCAGCCACGGGGCTCCATGGTTTAAACAGAAGATGATTTTACACCTGTAAACTTGACTCCTTACAACCAATATTCAACGCTTGTTGATGTTTGCATTTGAGACCTAGTAGTCTTTTTAATACAACAATATTTAATTTATTTTATTTTAATTTATTCTCACCATGGGCTTACTCTTTATTTCCGATAACGCTGTTTACTTGTTGCCGTAGGATTACTGTCTGAGTCAAAGTTGTGATAAAAAGCAACTAAAAATTAAGATGAAGGTAAAAACTAGTCAACATTTATAAAAATTTGTATATTTCTTATATTCAAATAGTTCTTTTCGGACGATTGAACTCCTTGTTGTTTGTGTTAACACAACGTTTCGGCTGATCCATTCTTCAGCCTTCTTCAGGTGTAATATCAGTATGTGATGGGGTAAACAGAAGTTTTTTAATTTCAAAGGAGGTAAACGTAGGATTCAGGTGTTTCTCTGTCCTTGTCTTGTCGGGTTTGGGTCTGTTGTATAGCCGAAGCTATATCAGGTTGAACTCTGCACTTGTCTGACTAATGCATTTAGTCGATATATTGATGAGCTGCCTCTTCTATCTCGCCCTTGATTGTGGCTTTTTTGTGTCCCTCAAGTCTGACTTTGAGGGGGCAGCCTGTTTCTCCAATAGAGATGATTCCACATTTACAGGGGATGATATAAACACAGTTGTTCACAAGTTTCGGATCATGAAATGGACCCACCTTGCTTAGTAGGCCTTGGAGTATATGTTCGTTTGAACAGAACTCTGAAACAACAAGAAGGAGTTCAATCGTCTGAAGAACTATTTGAATGTTAATGACCCTTCTCAAAACTACAGAAAATTTCTTATATTGTTTTTTTTATTTATGATGTAACTTAAGTTCTTTATATTTATACAAACAATTATTTAACCCTCAAGGAAACTTTCTACATTGTTTTTGCCGTTTTTACAATTTATTTGATAAGTTTCCTTTCTTATAAACATATAATCATCAAAATGAAATTTTTCCTTGCCAATCTGCTTTTGGCCTCTTGGTATAAATATTTATAATTGACTGTACAGTAATACCCTGCTAAGCGCTGATTCACTATAACACTCTTTTTGAAATATTTTTTGTAATAAATTTAGTAACGTTAAATTTCCGAAATAAATAATAAATGATAAAAGACAGCACGATGAACAGTCTCTGAAATAACTATACAGTATTCTTTGGTTAATGTGCCATAAACACATACACAATAATTTATAATGTAGCGATATAAATTGACACCTAGTGATATTTTACCAGTTTCTGAAAGTAGCTACTAGATGAGATACACAGCACTAATCCTTTCCATCTTGTTGAGGCTCAACAACATCATATATTTTTAAATAATTGTTGATATAATCTCTATGCGTTTAATTTTTAATGGCTGTCATTTGTTTTTTAATGGAAGATTTGAGTGTTAATTGCTTTTTTACACTGAGTCTTTGTAATTTAAAATCCAAATAGAAAGGTGTTTGAAAGATGATTCATATGACTTTCAAGATATCGTTGGCATTCTCTATGTGTTATAATGACCCTGTATAATGCTGTTTCATTTAGCACTGCATTTTTTAGGAATTATCTAGAGCGCTAGCCGAGGTGTTACTGTAAGCATCAAAATTATGTTTTTCCTTGTCAATTTGCTTTTGTCTTCTTGGTATAAGTATTTATAATTGACTGTACATTTAACCTTAAGTAAAATTCACAATGTTTCAGTCAAATAAGTAGTTATATTCTGTTGTTTACCAACCAAGATCCGCATTATCACGTGTTGAAGAGGCCCTGTCGGCTGGGGCCTAGAATACGCCTACTGCATACCCTGCCAGAGGGAGTTCAGTATACGCCTGGCTGCTTTTAACCATTTGGCCACGGGGCGCCATGGTTTGAACAGAAGCTTTATTTTGTAAGACCCCCCTCCCCCCGAAACAGGGACCACCTGTTTTTTCACCAAAGTCGCAAGACTCTAATTTAAAAAATAACCTTTGAAACTATACTCAAAAATATAAAAAACAGATTCAATATACATACCTTGACAACAAACTGTCCACTATATTAATTTGTCCACAATAATTCATCTACATAAATTGTGTATTCAAAAAGAAATTGAATTCGGCACTAAATGACCCAAGGGTCGATGTGCCGTTAAACAAAACAATTAAATAATCTAAAACTTGCTGAAAAATAGAGATTTATCTCTCCAAATATTATAAAATCCTTAGTTTGATTTATTTTTTATCAGATGAAGCATTGTCAACCATTATTATTTTTTACTAGTATTTTCTTTCATCTTAAATTTTTGGTTGCTTTTTATCGCTACTTAGACCATCAGTCTATGGCAGTAAGTAAATAATGCAGATCGGAAATAAAGAATAAATTCAATGCAAGACTCAAACTCACATCCCTTTTACCTCAGGAAACATGTACAGCATTGCTCTACCGATTGAGATACTAGAGTTCTTACAGCTGGCAGAAGATCAAATCTAACCGTTAAACTCATCCTTCCCTGATTGTTCAGTGCCATATTTGTTATTGTTTTTATGTAAAAAATTTGAAGATGAAAGAAATTACTAGTCAAAAATTAATAATTCCTTTTGTACTTTAGAATTAGGAAGTTATAATCTGAAGAGCTAACCTTTTTCTTTTTTTTTAATATTCTGCAATATTTTTTGAAAGCAGAGCTAAGGAAAATTAATTTATTTTCAATACATATATTCTTCATTTTAAATGATTATTTTTTATATTTTGCTCAACACCAGTAAGCAGTTCTTGCAATCAGTAATTTTCTAAAAATCTTTTCTCAGAATAATGAGTTTCCTTTATATTAATTACAATTTTTCTTTATTCAGGAACAGAATGTTCACCTCTGATTTCAAAGATGTGGAAATAATTTTACTGATTTTATTTAATTTAGAATACTTGTTAAATGATTTGCAACTTTTTCAGCTCAATGTCTTTTATATTTCAGGGACTTAAAAGCTATGCATCAGTGAAACCCGGGGTTTGCAATTTTTACCTAATCATTTCTGAATATTGTGTTTGGTGTTTGCTCTTCATATCTTCATAATTCATAATTCATCCTTTCTATTAACTCTAGTTTCATTATACTCCTTTCAAAGACTTTGTCAATTTGATAATACTGATATTTTATTAATATACTCCTTAAGTCTTTCCATACGAGTAGGGTTGCCAGATTGGTCTACATGGCCCTGTAGGCTGGGGCCTAGAATACGCAGACTGCCTACCCTGCAGAGGGGTAAGACCCACCCCCAAACAGGGGCTGCCTGTTTTTACACCAAAGTCTCAAGACTCTAATTTAAAAAAAATAACCTTTCACCAAGGTTGCCAGATTAGTTTTCTCAAACTAGAACACATTTCTTTCCAAAAATCGGACAAACGTGGTCAACCCTGCTCCAAATCTGTCAAATTCATACAGAAATAAATTGATATGCTAAAAATAGCTAATAGTGGCTTAAAGTAGCAAGATCATTATCACAATAATTAAAATAAATAGCTAATAGTGGCTAAAAGCAGCTAGATCATTATCATAATAATTAAAATAAATAGCTAATAATGGCTAGAAGTAGCTAGATTATTATCAAAATAATATAAAATAAATAGCTAAAAGGTTGCTAGAACTGATATTCAATATCTAAAAACAACAAAAAATATCTAAATTTAGATATAAAATATCAAAGTTGGCAACGATGTGTGGGGTCTTAAATCTGACAATTTTGGATGTCCGATTCGTAAAATTTTTATTCAGTCATACAGGACAAAACACGAACACAATGTCCAAAATCGGACATATCTGGCAACACTGCCTTTCACCAAAGTCACAAGTCTCTAGTTAAAAAAAA
>VCCN01004649.1:4273943-4287515 GCA_006491835.1 Architeuthis dux
GACACAATGTCCAAAATCGGACATATCCGGCAAACCCTGATGTTAAATCTAAAATCTCATTCCTATAAATAGATCACTACAGAAGTTTTAATATGTTAGAATTTTGAATAAGATATTTTTTAACTGCTTATTAAGCACTGCTACCCACAACACTGGTTTATTGCCGGGTTTATGTTATTCATATGTTCTGTCATTTATATGTATCTATGTATCCGTTTATAGTAGAAACTTGAAATTTTGCACACACACTCCCCTCAATGAGTAGGGAAAATGGGTTTTTTTTTTATTAATTTGAGAACTCTTTAATCTCCTTTTTATCATTGATATTGATAGACATTATGGTTACAGGTCAATGAACAAAAGGTCAAATGAACAAAACAACCAATACAAAAATGTCCAATGCAAAAACATCCAATGGACAAAGCGTCCAATGCAAAAAGGTCACACACACATACAAATATGCAACATACACATACATACTATGTAGAGGGATGTGTTTGGTCTACATAATGAGTTCTATAATCTACCTAACTGAACTGAACAGGTTCCCCTTGATTAACGTGATTAATTAATCCCCAGATGGTACCGTGCATATCAAAACCGCGTCAAGATTTGAAAAGGTCCAATATCAAAATCCATATCCATTATTTGTTGTTTTATAGACTCTAAAGTACGAAGAAAAAAAAACCCAATTGGCTTGTAATATACAGTAGTACCGTAGTATGTAAACACATACGTTCTCTGTAGTATAGTAGTATTAGTAGTGATCTCAACGCACAGAGAGAGGAGTGGGGGTGATTGCTGCAGACATGAGAGAGGAAGAGAGGGACCAATACAAAAAGATCCAATACAAAAATGTCCAATGGAAAAAGGGCCAATACAAAAAGGTCCAATGTACACACAATATACACACATGTGCATGTGCACGTGCACACATCTCAAAATGCACACACGTACACAATTACACATAAGCTAACACACATACATGTGCTACCTATGCTCACATAAGCACATATATACTCATATTTATGCGCACATACCATGTACACGTGGTACATACTCACATGCCACATATGCGCACATGTACACACATGCCATATATGCACACACATACATTTGGTCTAATGCAAAAGGGTCCAAGGCGTAGCATAAATAAGGCCTCTCAGCCATCTCACATGGCTGAGAGGCCTTATTTAATTCAACTGGAGGCGACTCAAAATCAGTCAAGTCAAGAAGTTTGCTCGTTCCTTCAGTTTGTCTTTTTTAAAAAGCAAATTTAACCCAGAAAATTTTATTTTATTCAATATTTCTGGGTTTTATAGTATTTTACACTTCAATTGGATGGTCTTAAGTAAGTATTTTTTTAATTATTTAAAACATCCAAAATTATTTCTTTTCATCCTATTTACTAAGTGCACGTGTTTATCAGACATTTTCTTTTTCCTAATTTCTTTTTTAGCTGCTAATAACTCACAAAATTGTCCTAGGATCTTAACTTATTCTTAGAATTATTTAAAACAGCCACTTTTTAAAAAATTTGTTCTTAAGGAAGAAACAGTACACCATTGTTTGATTTATACTGTCATTCTATACTTAATGGCAGTACTCAAAAATCTACCTCAAAATGGTCAGAAAGTGCTGTGTAATGGCCTGCCGTGGCAATTATAATGAGCAAAATAAGGTTCGGGTATTTTGTCTCCCCCAAGATCAGGATGAGAGAGTACAGTGGTTAAAGGTAATACCAAGAGACAACATCCCTGACCACCAAAACACTTTTGTTTGTGAAAGGCATTTTCCATCTGGTTATGCAACTGGGGTTGTTGGGGGAAAGCACGACCCAAAGATTCATCATCAGTATTTAATAATTTGCTGTTAAGTGTATTACCAAGTCCTCCACCAAAACCAAGAACAACGAGAAAAAAACCCTGCTTCTGTGCAGGCTTTTTTTTTAGTATCCCCAAAGATATTAAAATGTCACTTTTTTTATGTAGCAGGCTATGTTACAAGAAAAGAGTGTTTCAGAGAGGAGGAAATATTTAATGATACATCTTTTTATTGTCAAGAGTATGGAGACTTTTTGAAAGAAATAGATTTAAAACCTCCACTGGATATCACAGTTTAGTGGGTGTTTTTCTGTTTTCTGATGTTTAATGTTGTGAAATTATAGGCTTGCAGAAGTTCTTTAACAAATATCTTTGTTAGTTTCTGAAATGCATTTCAATTTGAAAAGAGAGCATGGAATTATATTGTCAGATATATTTTTCAAGAATTATTGCTTGTTTGAGACAACAAAAGAACCAGTACTAAAAATTTTAGCATGGCAAAATAAGTATTTTCTTCATATTCCGTGAAATGTCATTTTTTTTATTTAGCAGGTTATGTTACACGAACATATTGTCCCAGAGAGGAAATATTTAATGATACAGCTTTTTATTGTCAAGAATATGGAGATTTTTTTTGAAAGAAATAGATTGTGGTGATTTAAAAACTCCACTGGTTACAACTGTTCAGTGGAGGTTTTTCTGTTTTATGATGTTTAATGTTATCAAATTAAAGTCTTGCAGAAGTTCTTTAACAAATATCTTTATGTTAGATTCTGAAATGCATCATTTCAATTTGAAAAGAGAGCATGGAATTATATTGTCAAATATATTTTTCAAGAATTATTGCTTGTACCATTCAGTGGGTGTTTTTCTGTTTTATGATGTTTAATGTTGTCAAATGATGTGCATGACAGCTAAGGCTATAAATATGACAAAAAATCATGGAATAGAACTTTCGAATATTACCAAATGTATTGTTTCTGAGTTTTATTATTTTTTTTCCTGAAGTATTTTTAAGCTTCGTTGAGTACCTTTGTAGTTAAAGTTGAAATCACTTTCTAATTGAATTATACAGGTATGTTTTCTGTTTTCTGATCAATAAGAAATAATAATAATTGATCAGTAGAAACAAATGGACTCCTTATTTCTACAATATCATGGTGTAATAATGTACCTACATTGTGGTGAATAAAGTGATTTTTGTGCGTTTGAGTTATTATTTTGTAGTGGAGCAAGGGATCCAGGGAATGCTTTTTCTCATTTTCATATATGTACCAAGAAAAAAGGCACTCTTTGGGGTGGAATTTTGATGATAACAAGTCACTAATGAAAGATTAAAAATAACCAGTTTTGATAATTTATTTTCTGAGATGTAGAACATTTCATTATTAATTACAGAATTTTTCTTAATAGTATCCTTTTGCCCACAACATTTTGGTCGTTGTGGCTTACTGCTTTCAAAACATTGTCTGTCTTATTCAGTAACCTATGGATTTTCAAACTGAACCTTCTATTCAATCAATGGACATACTTTGTTCTTGTTCCATCTTCCATTTTAGTGAATCTCTGTAGAAATAGATTTGCTAAGCTTAGATTTTGATGAGACCCAGTTAGGATGGTTCTCATAAGCATAACTAATTACAAAAATTAATTTATTAACAACTAATTGCTTACAGTGTATAATAGTGCCCAATCTAATAAATGAAACTCATTACCATTATTTTTGTGACAATTTGTTAAAAAGGTTGGTACACTTCTGAAAGTATAAAGTGTTTGGTTCGAAAATCCGCAAAGGTTACCAAATAAAACAGACAACTGATGAAGGCAGTTGGACATGAGAACTGAAACGTTGTGGTCAAAAGAACCAAAATGAGGACAGTAGTCTGAAAATATTTTTTAGTAATAATAACTGCTTCAATTATCACATTTCAATAATTGAAAATCTTGTGCTTGATATCATCAATTGGTGAGGATCCTTTTTTTTTCTTCTTTTTCTTTTAATAACAATATGCAGGTTATGATATTTTGATACAATATTAATACTAATTAGCTAATTATTGGATATTGGTAACAAAGCCTTTGCAAAACAGTTTCTCACTAAGTTTAGAAAGATTTGTGCCTGCCTCCAGTCAGAGACTCCAGTCGCATGGCCGGCAGGCCAGTTATATGGTTAACCTTGAATGGTCCAATGCAAAAGGGTTTAATGCAAAAATGTCCAATATACACACATGCTACACACACATACCACATATGCACATGGATAAATAGAAAATACAAGTATATACAAACATGCACACATTTCACATGTGTTACATACTCTCATGCACATGTGCACACATGCACACATTTGCCACATATGTACACATGTACACCATATATACACATGCCACAGGCACACACAAACACACATGCACATACACTGGTGGTATGTGTCTGAATGTAGTATGTGTATGTGGCATGTATGTACATGTGTGTCTGTGGTGTGGATGTTACATGTGTATATGTGTGTGCATATGTGGCATGTCTCTGTATATAGTGTGTGTATATGACATGTATGTGTACATTGCATGTGTGTATGTAGGTGAGATTTCATTGTGTAAGTGTACGTGAGTGCATATGCAGCATGTGTATGCATGTGAATATTTTGGATGCATGTATCTGTGTAGTATGTAGTACATGTATATGTATGTACGTGTATATGTATGTACGTACTATGTGTGTGGCATGTAGTGTTTGTGTATGTTTATGTGTACGTATGTGCAAGTATACATGTGAGTATGTAGAATGTTAGTATATGGTATGTGTGCACACATGTAGTTTATGTATGTGTATATGGCATGTGTATATATGGTGTGCATGAGTGTATGTAGCACATGTGTATGTGAAATGTTTTTAGATAGTATGTGTGCATATGTAGCATGTGTATGTGTGAACTTGTACATTTGAGTATGTAGCTTGTGTGTATATATATGTTTGCATTGGACGTTTTTGTATTGGACCGTTTTGCATTGAACTAATGGAAAAAGAGCCAATATATACGTGTTATGGAACATTCGTAGCAGGCAAATTCATAGCACGAGATTTCATAGCAAAATTCCTAGCCATGTCTATTTCCTAGCCAGAAGGAAACGATAAAACATGAGCTTTATCTCATGTCGCTAAACTATGAAACTTAAGACATTGTTTGTCATGTTATCAAAGAGCAAGCAGGATGAAATCATTTTCATCTGATGTTGCTAATCTATGACACTTTTCTTAAGTAAAAATAAATAATTTAATTTGTACAATGTTATTCAAAGCTTTTGAGAGCAATAAGTAAAATAAAATCGTTTTGAATAAATTGTGTAATAATTATCACTGAAAAGAAAAATCGATACCATACAATTCGGTCTGGAAAAAAAAACATTATAAAAATTAAATCTAATTTTTTTGTTTGTTAATAATCGTTTTAAAAACAATGATTACAAATATGTACTTAACTTTAAGTTTACTTTACTATGCTACATAAAAATAAAAACTTTTCAGAGTCATTTCTTTTTCAATAGCATCAATACTTTTGCTCCTATTTGCATTCATACAATTTCAAAAAATAAAACATACCAACTTTCATAACTAAACTAAAAACAAAAATTCAATACCATGTAGTTTATTTTTTAATTTTTGGAATGGATGCAAAAGAAAGCTTTAATAATATATATTTAGATTATGAGACCCGTAAAAAAAAGTTATACTGTCACCATTTACTAATATTTTCTTTAATTGAAACTTTTGATCAAATTAAAAATATGTATTTATTTATTTTTGTAAATACACACACAACAAAATCTCACCTACATACACACCACAGACACACATGTACATACATACCATATACATGCATGCCACATACACATACTACATTCAGACACATACCACCAGTGTATGTGCATGTGTGGCATGTGTACATATGGTGTATGTGTGTACATATATGTTAAGTGTGTGCACATGTGCATGTAGCATGTATATGTGAAATGTGTGCATGTTTGTATATATTTGTATTTTGTATTTATATGTGGCATGTGTGTGAACTTGTACATTTGAGTATGTAGCATGTGTGTATATATGTATACATTGGCATTGCACATTTTGCATTAAACCCTTTTGCATTGGACTATTTTGCATTAGACCAAATGTATGTGTGTATATGGCGGGTGTGTGAGTGTGTGTATGTTGTGTGTACATATGTATGAATTGGCCCTTTTTGTATTGGACATTTTTGTAATGGACCTTTTTGCATTGGTTCAATGTAAAAATGTTCAATGCAAAAGGGTCCTCTCTTCCTCTCTCACGTCTGCAGCAATCACCCCCACTCCTCTCTCTGTGCATTGAGATCACTACTAGTACTACTATACCACAGAGTACATATGTGTTTACATACTACGGTACTACTGTATATTACAATCCAATTGTTTTCTTTTTTATTCTTTGTAATTTAGAGTCTATTAAACAACAAATAATGGATATGGATTGGACCTTTTTAAATCTTGATAATTTTTTCTCCGAAAGTAAATGTTGTTAAAACTAATTTAATGTTGTTAATAAACATTTATCTCACATTTGTTGTTATTTTTTTAGATCATGGATCAATTGTAATTTTTACCATTGATTGTTGTATTTAATTAACGCAGCTTTGATATGTGCCGTACCATCTGAGGATTAATTATTCGCGTTAATAAAGGGGAACCTGTTCAGTTCCATTAGGTAGATTATAGAACGCATAATGCAGACCAAACACATCCCCCTACATAGCATGCATGTGTATGTGTATGTGTGTATGTTGCGTATTTGTATGAACTTTTTGCATTGGACTTTTTTGCATTGGACCTTTTTGTATTGGGCGTTTTTGCATCGGACCTTTTTGTATTGGGCGTTTTTGCATTGGCCCTTTTTACATTGGACATTTTTTTAATTGGACCTTTTGTTCATTGGACCAAATGTATTTTTGGACCTTTTAACATTGGACAGTTTTGCATGTTGGCCGTTTTGTCTTTGGACCATTTGCAATGGACATTATGTATTTTGACCATTTGCTTTGGACGTTTTTGATATTGGACCTTTTTGATTGGATGTTTTGACTTAGCACTGATATTATGCCTTCTAATTTCTGTCTAGATTTCGGAGATGAGAAATGTTTATTATTATACACTGATTTATTCAAACTGGTGTCCTCATCTTGGTTGTTATAATCACAATCATATCCGGTAACGTTCTCAGAATTTTGAGCTGAACCCGTTATTCAATCCATGTGGGTAGGCTGTTTCATACTGCTTGAGGATATCTTGTATTAGTTTATTCTTCTTAGTTAAATTTGACCTTATTATACCGCTTCTGCTTGTTCTGCTGAACCACAGTGTATGGATTTCACTAGCCGACCCCAGGGGTTAAACTCATGATCACCAGGTAAACTGCATACTTTTAACCAACACCTATATCCACTAGACCATTGTCCCAATCATCAAAGTATTTTCCCTGGCTTTCTATGACCTCATGCCTCTTCTCATGTAAATTGTGTATTCCATCATAAAAGAATGATTCTGGTTGTGTTAATGTATTCTCGAAAGTATTTTTCGATAACTTGAATATGGAGTGAAATAAGGGATAGTCTGAAAGTGGTAGACATGGGGAATAATTCAAAGACACTTCTAAGATTTCTTCAACATTGTGCAAAAGATGGCACTGAGAACTTATAAAAGAAAGATATATATATGAAATCGTTTTTTTATTTCCTTTTTAGGTGATTGGAAGAAGTGAGAAAATAGACACTGAAATGGAAAAACTGAATGAATTAGAATCAAAATCTGAAAATCAAGGGTTTGTAACAGTTATTATTTCTTGTATCTAGTGTTTTTCAGAGCAATTTTTGCGACTGTCTAATAAAAAAATTCAGAGCCATTTTTGCGACTGTGTAATAAAAAAGTTCGGAGCAATTTTTGAGACTGTGCAATAAAAAAGTTCAGAGCAATTTTTGAGACTGTCTAATAAAAAAGTTCAGAGCAATTTTTGTGACTGTCTAATAAAAAAGTTCAGAGCAATTTTTGCCACTGTGTAATACAAAAGTTACTAAAAGTCTCTACAAGACAACAGATTTTTATTAAAATTGGTTGAGTTTTACAAAAGTTATTATAAAATTAAAATTGTCAGTTTGTGTACAATCTCAACTTAATCATAATAAGGGAAGTGCGCTAACGTGCCTATCCAATATGTTTTATTCAAATCCCGATATACATATCAGGGTTGCCAGATTTGGCCAAAAGGTGAGATAATCCAAGCTTTATCTCTGAGACTTACCCAACACTGGCATTGGAATAGCGTTAAATTTGAAAATCAAGCTAGTCTAGAGGCAGAGGTTCAATACCAGCCTTTGCCTCCGGACTTGCTTGATTTCCACATTCGACGCTATTCCAATGTCTGTGTTGGGTAAGTCTCAGATAAAGCTTGAATTATCTCCCCTTTTGGCAACCTGGGTACATATAATCTCTAATATTAAATTCTTGCTTTTGTTTATATTGCAGGATACTGGAAAGTCTGCGCGACCTTGTGGGTATGAACGAGAACTTGAAAAAGCAAGAACAGGAATTTAAAGCACATTGCAAGGTGATGAAGGTTTTCAAATATTCATCAAATATAACCTCACTTAGTAGATTGGTTTAATAACATTTCACAATGTGAAATATAAAATAGAGAGGACCTAGGACCAAGAAAATCACTCTGTTCATTATATAAGTAGATTGGTTTTAATAACATTTCACAATGTGAAATATAAAATATTTCTACAATTGTCACTAAAAACAAAAAAACAGGTTACAGATCCCAGACTATGCATTGACAAAAGCTTGTAATATTTATTCAATATTATTTATAATTATTTGTTATTGCACTACACTTTTATTATGATGATGTCACTGCAATGGCATCATTGCTGTGTTATTACATCCAAAAAGCCCAAAACTTGTACCATCCCGCAATGTTAACAAAATCAAAGAAATTCTTGGATCTGACCCCAAATTTAAACAATTTCTCCTAGACCCATGGCTGACCCTTCCACAAAATGTTATATTGTAGATATCGTGTGGACAAACAAAGGAACAGATAAACATGGGTGAATACATAACCTCTGTCCAACTTTATTGGTAGAGGTAATAACATTTTAGAACATTTTTAACATTTTATTTTAATGTGAAAAAAAAGTATACAATTTGTATATACAAGCACACATCATAACAACCATATTTACACAATATCTAGAGCCTTAAACCTTTGCGGTGATGTAATAAACATCATAATTCTTCTTAAAATCATTTGCATCTATTGATAGCACTACATATTCCGGTAATCTATTCCAAAGTTCTACCACTCTATTGGTAAAAAAGAATTTTCTGATATTCAATTTACTTCTATTTGTTTCTATCGTATATGTGTGGCCTCTCAGTCCATTGTACCCCCTTCTAGTAAAAAATACATCAGGGTTTACTACTTCTAAACCATGCATAATCTTAAACATTTCTATTAAGTCTTCCTGATTAACAATGTTAATCCTAACACTTTTAGCCTATCCTTATAACTCATACTTTTTAATTCCGGTACTAACTTAGTTGCTCGTCTCTGGACTTTTTCTAAAAGATGTTTATCTCTCTCCAAGTACGGTGACCAGACCTGTGCACAGGTATGGACCTACATAAGTCTTATATAGTATAATAACGTGTCCATGTCTATATATAAAAAGGTATGCTTAATCAGTCCTAGTACCCTGTTCGCCTTAGCCGCAGCACTGGCAATATACCTGGAAAATGATAGTTTATCAGTTACTATGATACCAAGATCCTTTTCATCATTTACAATATCTAGTATATTTCCGTTCATACATTAATTGTAACAGGGATTTCTATTTCCTACATGTAACACCTTACATTTATCTTCATTAAAAGCTAATTCTCTTGACCATAGCATTAATTTATCGAGGTCCTCCTGTACTCTTACTTGGTCAACTGGCGGTACAATTTTGTATCATCTGCAAAGATTTTATATTTTATAGATATTGTATCTGGTAGATCATATCTTATCCTTATTTGTGCATAAAGTAGGAAAATAAACAACAAAGACAAGGAAATTAGTCACAATAAACCACATACAATGATTATTGTTTCTTATTTATGTTTCTTTTTTGACTTTATTACAGGAAGAAATGTTTCGGCTGAAACAGAACGTTCGAAAGTTGAAAATAGAAACTGATGATGATGATAACGAGGAGATGGTAAGTACATTCTGGGCTTTTGCTGCTACCACGTAACAACAGAAACTAATTTTCGGCAAAGTAGGTTGACTTAACCATCAAAAATGCATTGCATCATAAGGACTGATTTGACCGTTCACATCTAAAGAAGCTAACAATTTTTTACTTTTGAGTTTTAGTAAAAAACAATTATTTTATTTTTTTTTATTAAATTAAGTATTGTAAACCATTTTTATTAATGTTTGACTACTATTTACATTCATCCTAATTTTTGGTTTGTTTAATCACAATTTCAGTAAGGCCAGCACTGACAGTGTTATTGTTGATTTTAGTTTTAGTAAAAAAAGCGATGGATTATTTTATTATTTAATTTCTATTTAGACAAAGTATTGTAAACCATTTTTATTAATTTTTAACTACTATTTACCTTCATCTTAACTTTAAGTTGTTTTTTTAATTACAATTCAACTTGGTTTTAGTAAAAAAGCTATTATTATTCACACTGTACTTAAAAAATATTAAAAACATTCTGTTGCTCTTCATTTTCTTGTTTATGTTCAAACCAGAATGAACCTGGAATTCTTTACACATTGGGGGGAAAATAATTAAGGGAAATTACTCTATAATTAGCATTTAATAGTTATCCCTCTTGACAAATGTTAAAGACCAAAAAAATAGACCATCACGTGGCGTATTATATAATAAGTAGATAATACTTTACTTCTTTTGAATTTCAGGAACGTGTTTCTTTGATTGAGCGCCAATATGATGCAGACAAGGAGAAACTAAAGAAGATCAAGTTACTGCTGGTGAGACATTTTGACTTGAAATTGTGCCAAATTTCTATCCTTGGTGAGGCTTCTGGGACATGATATTAGCATAAAAGCATTATTTTCTTTTTATATTATGTTTAGATTTATCAAGAATGAAGAAACTATTTTTAAATGAAAGCTGGTTAGTATCTTTATCTGTGACCTGTCACTGGTTAGGAGTCAAAACATGAAGCAGGAAGTAAGAACGGTATTCCCTAACCAGAACATTAACAATTAGTAGTACAAGATTATTTGTAGTTGTAATAAACCAGTGATTCTGAATGTGGGGTGCACACCCCACAAGCGGTCAATTTGAATATGTGGGGAAATTTGGAATTTGGGTGTGAAGAGCAAAAAGCATTCTGCGGCTTAAAACTGTGTCATGTTAAGTCTTAACTGATTAATTCCTAATTACACAATACTATTAATTACTAATTTTATTATTGATTCCATAGTAACTAATGCTTAACTCATTAACTTTGTGAGGTATAAAAGCAACAAGGTATTTTCTTTTTTGTTACTAAATTTCACATAATAAAGAGATTACAAACATTTTTGTAAGTGCTCTAAAGTTCATATACCAGTATTTATTTTACAAAGAATTTGTTTCTTTACAGATATTTTCCTTGATTTATAACTCTAAACTTTGGTAAATTTCTGAATTAAACATTATATCATTTACCTTTTCAACACCAAATTTGTTTTATTATAGTAAGGGGGACATCAATTCTATTTTTGAGCTGTCGATGTGGGGCATGGAACAAAAAAGGTTAAGAACCACTAAAATGTTTATATGTTATTCAAGATGGAATCAAAATTAGTTGATATATATTTTTACAGGCTCATTATATTATCATACCTTTTCAACACCAAATTTTTTTTATTATAGTAAGGGGGACATCAATCTTTTTTTTTTAGCTTTTGAGATAGGGAATGGAACAAAAAAGGTTAAGAACACTAAAATAGATGTTTATATGTTATTCAAGATGGAATCAAAATTAGTTGATATATATTTTTACAGGCTCAAGTCAACCGAGAGATTGCCATGCTGCAACGTAAAATTGATGAAGTTCCATCCCGTGCTGAGCTTGGTCAATATCAAAAACGCTTCATAGAATTGTACAATCAAGGTAAGAAATTTGATCCTGCTCCTGTTTGGGATATTAACCTCTTGTTTGTGAATGTATGAACTGTTAATAAAAACTGTATGGATTGGATGTAACTTGGTTTGTGATTGATATGGCTAAAGCATATCTTTTTCTTCTTACTACATCAGTGGGATCATGTTCCCATCAAGCACCCTAAACTTTTGCTAATCAAAAAGGATGCTTTTTTCCTTGACACTGGTGACGTCACTGAAACGTCACCAGTGTTAGTTACCAAGTTAAACAAAGTCTGCGTGTTGATATATTGAAAATACTCGACTGAACTGGTGTCGCTATTCTGTCTCTGAAATGTTCGAAGTTACTTACATTCGATAAAAAATAAGTTGTTTATAGGTTTGTTTGTTTTTTTAAACTAACAAACTTTCAAAATTACTAAGATACTTTCTTCCGAAAAATTAAAAACTATTCAATAAAAAATTTAGGTTGTTTATAGTTTTTTCTTTTTTTTAAACTAACAAACATTTCAGAGACAGACTAGTGACACCAGTTCAGCCGAGTATTTTCAATATCAACACGCAGACTGTTTCTTTAAGGTTGTTACTTGATGTACTTTCACTTTCTGTTTCTACTTTGGTTTCACTCATGGCTCAAAATTCTTTCAATGAGGTATAACGAATTCTGCTTATTTAAGGTTGTCACTTGATGAACTTTCTGTTTCTACTTGGGTTTCACTCATGGCTCAAAGTTCTTTCAATGAGGTATAAAGAATTCTACTTATTTAAAGTAAATAATTTTCACTTATTGGTAGATGCATTATCCTAGCACAGTGATTCTCAAACTATTGTTTAACGGCACACTAAGAAATATATTTGCCTTATGCCGCACCCCAACTGTAAAAATGAAATGAATTAGACCAAAATATTTCAGTAGTCAATGAACAAAAAATGTTTATATTAGCCAGTGGCTTAGCAAGAGGGGAGGGGGGCAATCAGTTTAACTCCTGAAGTTTACTAAGTGACATCTAATGAACATCCTGGTGCAGTCACGTGACTGTGTGTCAATTTGCCTACCCAGAATCCCACATAATGTTCCTTCAAATAGAAATGTGTCTGGGTTCTTATGGGTTAATATATACATAAAATATAGAATAAACAATGAAAAGTAAAGAACAAAATTGTATTTAACAGATACAAATCAATACTCTTCTAAATTAGGGTCTGTTTGGTTTATGTTAATCCACTTAAAATTCTTCAAATATAGAATGAAAAGTAAACAAAGAAAAGTAAAGAATGAAAATGTTTATAACATATAAAATTTAACCCATTTCCCGGCCCTGTCAGCTGGGGCCTAGACTGCATCCCCTGCAGAGGGGTAAGACCCCCCAAACAGGGGCCACCTGTTTTTTCACCAAAGTCGCAAGACTCTAATTAAAAAAGAACCTTTCACCAAAGTCGCAAGACATTAATTAAAAAAAAAATAACCATGCACCAAAGTCGCAAGACTCTATTTAAAAAAAAAAATAATAAAGTTAAGGAAAAGTAACCTTTCACCAAAGTCGCAAG
>VCCN01004649.1:4319446-4333782 GCA_006491835.1 Architeuthis dux
AATTTTAGCCAATCTTGGATACATCATTTTCAAATTTTTCTGTGGGAGCATAAAAGTACCCCTTTGGAGCACATACAAAACTTTTGAAACATGTTTCAAATAGACTTCTAGACAACCTTAATTTCAGTAGTTGATATGACCTGAAATGCAATTTTAACCAATCTTGGATACATAATTTTCAAAAATCCTGGAGGTGCATGACCCCAGACACCCCCAATTTTAGAAGACGGTCAGCTTAACAGGTCGGATCCGCCCCTGCTACCCCCCTTTTCTTAAAGTGAATGCGACTTAGACAAAAACTGGGGGTGGGAAGGAGTTCGTTAAAAATGAAGAATTTTCATTACAGGCTTGAAAAACTTATAATTATTCAGTAGCACAGAAAAGACCAGTTTAATTGCACAGCTATTAAACTTGACTTAATTTTCCTGGGACGAACAAAAAAAACCCCCCAAAATAACAAAATTATACTACAACACTACAATACGTACGAGAGAAGAAAAAAAAGTCACACCATAATTGTTTTTTTATGTTTAATGCAATTTAAAACCGTCTCTCGTGAAATAAGCGCCGGCTGATATGTTACACCAGGAAGTTTATCGTCTGGAGTAAACTGAAACCAAAAACAGTCTCAGAAACGTGCTGCAGCAAGTCTCCGTGAGTATTATTATTTGGGCACCGTGTAGGGAAGGTTTGAAGGGGGTCCTGATTGTAAATTTTCACACTGGCTCATCCGATGTTAAAAACAGAATTTAAGAAAAACAAGTCATAAATTGCTTGAATTATTGCTTTTGCTTTGAATAAAATTAAGTTGTGGAAATGTTTTTATTTGTACGCCGTTTTTAACATGGCGTGTGAAACAATTAGTACCACTTTCCCTACATTGTACCATTATTTGTTTTTGTATAACATATTTTGCTAGGGTACGAAGATCTCGTAGCAGACACGGGTTGCGAAAAACTTACCCATTTATTGGCATTATTACAGATTAAATGCCTACTAACGAGTGCCGTAAAAAAAAAAAAAGAAGAAAAATGACGACATATAAATTGATATTGTCATGTCCTTACTATTATTAAGGTTTTAACATGCGAGTCTTTAAATATATATATATATACTTTTTTTTCCCAAAAGGGATGAGTACATATGCTTAAAAGTTTCATTCATTGAATGAAATGTTTTTGTCCATTTCATTTTTACCACCGTGTCTACAAGAGTATTTAAACTAATGAAATTCATTCATGAAGTACAAAAGGCTCCACACTGGGATGCCTCTGTTCCATTTTGCATAACAACTAGATATGGATTAAATTCGATCACCAAAAAGGCATTACTGTTTTGTTTGGAATAATTTTACAAGAAAACGTAAGATTAATCTACTTAGCCTGTCACGATTTCGACTTAAATCTAGCATCAAATTTTCACTGAATCGTACAAATATAAAAACGACCATGTATCTATCTAAATCTTATGATTTTTTTTCCCCCGCCCTCTAATATATATTCTTCATTGACATACTCTGCCTTGCTCTCTTGTAACCACTCTTTCCCAAAATATGACTTTGAAGAAAATTCGGACACATATTTTCTAATTGAGCAAATGAAAAACTAAAGGTGATGCTCCTAGATCGGAATACTGCACGAGCATCACCTCTCCCAAAATAATTTAAAAAAAAAAAAAGGGGGGGGGGAGAAAGCATAACATTTACAGTTATTGTGTCGTGTAAGTCAAGTGTTGTAGTGTGCCAGTGTCGTCATACAATAAAATAGTGGGTGTTACAGACAAAAAATAAATATACAAATACACATGGCGTTTTATTATAATAGATCATAATCATCTATTATGAATGGTACTAAATGGTTAAAGAAACAACGTTAGGGGTAATAACAATAACACCCACAGTATTACCAACGTGTTGTTGTTTGTTATTGTTTTCAATGTTTTTGTAGTTAGACGAATCATCAAACATTTCCATCGTCTTCACCGCTAACTGATCGCCATATTTAGCTATAATCTGGTGGAAACACAAAATATGGAAAAAACGCTTCTTCCGACGACGAGAATTATGAATGTTGTCTTCTGAAAGAAAGAAAACCCTAAAAAAAACCTTTTACATCAAAGAAGAATCGTTCACTTTTCGTTTCTGGTACACCATCTTGCCGGAAGTAAAAGGGAGAAAAACGGTCACGTGAGGTCCTGGCCGGAAGTGACCTTCGGGGTTCAGTCGTCGACATTGGAAACTAAAGATAGCAGAGTTTCGTCTTGCCACTCGAAACTGCAGTAAGTAAAAAATATAGATCTACCGTTTTATCTACCGGCATTTGGAGAGAAAACAAATCAATTTCGGAATTTTTCCACTCTTACTATTCTTCCTTTGGTTATCTAGTCGTCAGAAGAAGGTAAATTGTAAGCATTTTTCATTTAAACTTATATCTCCAATTCTCTCTTCCCTTCTTGTTAATAAGTACTGTCTTTGTGAAACGTGTGGCAAGTTTTAACATTTTTTTTTTTTGGCTCAGTGGGAGAGCGAAGGACGTCTGATTTTTGCATTTTAAGTATCGGGTTAGTGAGTCTCGTGATTATCTTGTTGTAGAAAAGTAAAAGAACATTAATTCCTCATTTAGGTAGCCAATTATTTTAAAAAAAATTATTTTATGAATAGCAAATATTTAATTTCCTTTTATAAAAAACCCATTTCAACAACTGACAACTTAGTGTTTTTACTGTTTTATTTTCATAATGTCATTTTCTTTACTTATTTTTTTAATGTCCCTGTTTCTTTAGCATTTATTTTAGTAATCGTTACTTACTCGTGATCTTTTATTTATTTATTTGACGCCCACACACCAACACACTACCGGTACTTGTTTGTTCAACTTGTCAGTGTCAGTCATATTAGCTATATTTAGCGCGTTTCTTGTTTTGGCAGTGCAAAAAGCGCTAAATTAACGCGTTTGCGCCTAAAACATTTTGGCCGTTTTTTGCCATTTTCTGACCGTTTTTAGCGAATTTTTGTTGGTTTTATGGCTATTTAAAAACATTTAGCGCTTTTTGGCACTCAAACTAGCGCAAACATTTTTTGAGTTGGTAACACTGGTGTCCAGTGATATAATTTTGTTTGTCTAAAAAAAATGTCTGTTTTAATGTCACACTTGCTACTTAGCTTCTTCTTCCCGGATACTATAAGTCTATAGTATAGACAAGGAAGGAGTTATTTATCTAACCTACTTTTAAAAATGTTTGATATAAAGCAGCTGCTATCATTTTAAAGTTGAAGACAAACGAATTGTTTTTTTTTTTTTACATAACCCGTCCCTTTGTGGATGATAGGAACCACTCCTCATAATTTAATTTAGCTGACATAATATTTTTGACAAGATATTTTTTAGTAGAATTAATTGCAATAAATTGCCTTTTTAATTAGTGTTTCTGATAGTAAATTGTTCAACACAGTAAAACATTGTTTTACTATTATCATTCTTTTCTTCTCTTGTGTCCCAAAAACTGATGAGGTTTTTAAGGCGTTGTCTCTAGGAGAATAGCAGGATTAAGGATTTTGCTGATTACTTAGTTCCTCCAAGTCTTCTTCTTGGGGTTCAGAAATGTTGTGTTGGAACTGTTTTTGTTGTTAGTTAATACCCAAATAAAGTTCTTCTGGTAACAAACTATGTTGTAAAAAAAAAAAAAAATAATAGTAACACTGCTTAAAAAAAGTGTATGTTTGAATTTTATTTTACTAAATCATCATTGTATAATTAATATACAATAGATCTTTTCAGACTGATCCTCATCCTTTAAAAAAAAAAAGAGAGAGGAGTTATCATTAATGTACATTTTCTTCGGACTATTGTCCCAATCTTTGTTGTTTGTTTTTTTTCGGCTGCGTATGTCTTAAGCTTTATAATCGAGAACATTGTCGAAAGAAAACGGACAACAACGCCATTCTATCCGCGGGGGTGGACTGTCTTCATTCCGGGTGGTATATTGAGGAAGGCCGTAGGGTACAGCAGCCGAAACAAACAACAAAGATGTGTACTACATTAATTAATGATAATTCCTCCTCGGAGTGGGGGGGGGGCGAAATCGTTTTATTGGAATTAAAAACGCACTCCTTAACATTTCAGTCTAGTAACATTTACTAAACTTTCTAAGCAGGACCCTGAGAGGGGGCCCAACCGGTGCATCGCACCGGGGCCTGGAGAGGGCGTTTCTTGTTAGGGCAGTGCAAAAAGCGCTAAATTAGCGCGTTTCCGCCTAAAACATTCTGGCCGTTTTGGGCTATTTTTGACCATTGTAGCGTGTTTTGGGCCATTTCTGGCTATTTAAAAAAGGTTTAGCGCTTTTTGACAGTCAAACTAGCGCAAAACTGTTTGAGTTGGCAACACTGGCCAAAAAGGGGACCCATGAGTTAGATTTCTAAGTCAATACGATGTATCATGTGTCCATTAATAAAATAGCGAATATAGCATGCTAAAAGGGTGCGGATAAAAAGAGGATGGCAAAAAAAGACTAACGTGTTTGTATAGTCTGTAAAGGGTGTGTGAAAACAGCTTTGCACCCCCCTTAGAGGCCCTGTTTCTAAGTAAATAATGGATGACTTGAAATTTGAACCTTGTAAAATAAGAAGCAGGCGTGTTTGCAACAGACTCGTCACCGGTGATTCAATTTTCATTAATTTGCATTTACACGATTAAAAAAAAATAGCCAAGTCGTCAGTAATTTAAAAATAATTTAATAACACTAAATGGTACTTTTAATCTTTTCTTTAAATCCGTTATCTAAGACTTTAAAACAGGAGTGGTCCAAATTCAAGAGATAATTACTTGTTACACTTTTCAATGTTAAATAAAATCCCTTTCTTTGCGAGCTTAACTGAACATTTTCTCTAGAATTTGAAATTTGTTAATCCAATCGGATGACAAATGTAGTTCCAAGTTGAAAAAATGAAAATGTGTTAATAAGTAAAATGTAACTTTACTTTACGACTACTAGAATTAATATATTTTTCTGTCAGTGTAAAATTGATAATGCTACTTCCGTATGTCAAGTTTTTAGTGTCACTCCCATTTTGCATTTTTTGTAAAGACTTATTACACAGTAGTGGTTATAATTTTGGTACTACTTTAATCCGATGGTCCACTTTGGGATGTGTGTGTCTATGTAAAGGGAGTGAAACTGATTTGCACCGTCAAAGACTGTGTACTCAGTGTTGCCAATTTAGCGCGTTCCGCGCTAGATTCAGCGCGTTTCTTGTTTTGACAGTGCAAAAGGCGATAAATTAGCGCGTTTGCGCCTAAAACATTTTGGTCGTTTTTGGCAATTCTCTGGCTATTTTTGACCAGTTTTAGCGTCTTTTTGGTGGTTTTTGGCCATTTCTGATGCGGAAATATTTTTTGAGTTGGCAACACTGAGCGTACTAGTAACGCAAAAAGTGAGGACATGAATTCTCTTCGTATTGTTATAAATTTCTTTTTAGTTTTAGGCGTTACACAAAAGTAATGCCCCCCCCCACACACACACATTGTTCCAATATTTTTCATTTTTGTTGGATAATATTGCTTTTTATTTGGTTTCTCTTTTTAATGAGATTGTTTAAAAATTCATTAACAGTATTGGCTTGATTTCCTTTAAACATCTCAAATAATGGTTTTAAAATTGTTGTATACTAGATTTGTATGTGATCTATGCTGTTAGTGTTCTGCATACTTTTTCGCACTATTTATTTTTGTTAGGGGAGGAGTCGGTGTCACTCTTCGTCTCACATGGTTGAACTTGAAATGCCTGCCAAAAGAGAGTTTTCACGACAGACAGCATTGTTTTGTAGAAAGTGTGAAAATACGAATTAGTCTTCACCCCCTTCGGTAGTTAGTGGGTTAACTGTTAGAATATAAAGCATGTTCTGGGTCGTAGTAGTACTACTACTTGACAAAACGAACATGTCGGGAAAATAAGCGATAAAACAGATTTTTGCTTTATTGCTCACATGTTTTTGAAAGTCGGTGAGGAAAATCTGTAACTATGGGCGTACGGGGCGGGCAGCTGCCCCCCAAATTCGGGCAAATCGAGCCCTTGCCACCCCGCCCTTAAACAAAGAGTTCCCCTATACGCCTACGACTATGGGTATTTTCAGGCTGGGGGGAAAAAAGAATTTCGCAGTAAAAAGTGTACCAAAGAGAGTGAAAGTTAGATTTAAAAGTTTTAATTACTGTGAAGCTGAGTATCCGTGACGGATCTACCCCCCCCCCCAAGCCTGTGCTTTAGTAAGACCCTCCCATGACCATGACCCATCCTTTGTTGAATAAAGAGTCGTTAAGTCACTTTAAATAACTTATATCGTTGATGCATAATTTACTACATATGATAATCGGCTTTTTAAAAAAATGTTATTGTACGTTCAAACCATTTTTGGGCTCCCTCCATTCCGGAACCCTAGGCTTAAGCCAACTCATCCTAATGGTTAATAATCAGCTACTGCTCTGTATGCATAAATGTTAAACTTTTGGATAGTCTCATATTCCGGACATTTATTAACATTTATGAATGAAAAAAAAGATTTTCAGTCGAAAGTAAGTAATTCTGGAAAAAATAATTAAATATCACTTTTTAGCAACAAAAAAAAGTCTATCCAAGACATTGGAACACTTTCGCTTTAGGGCAACAGTAATATGGTCACGGGACCTTCTTCCCTAAGATGATGAATTTACAATAACTGATATTTTGTTAGGGAAGGGAATTGTCACTGACACTAAGGCTCAGAAAGAAACTTTACGATTTATATTTGGCTTTCTGCTAAGAAGACTAATAATAGTTATCCATTGCAGGAGGATGGATAATTAATTTGCGAGATAAAAAGGCCCGACTCTGATAGAACTGAGTTGCGATCAATCACAATAAAACAGAAATTTTATTGAGTTATGACATAACGGAAATTCCCGTCGTTCCGGTAAATGGGTTAATTAAATATCTTTAAATTGAAAAATACAGTGTAGGGTTATTCTTAAATCATATTGCTTGATAATTGGATTGCCTGTAGGCGTAAGTTTGTCTCGGTATGTGTAGTTTTTTGTTTCCCTGTCTATAGTTGGTTTGGTAAACAATAAACATTTATGTACTTTTAATGGTTTGTATTTGGGTCCGGTAGATAGAGTAAAATGGACAGGGATAAATAAATATTAAAGCATAACTGCGAAGCAATCTTTCTTTCTGGTTCATTCCAATCATCAACACTGTGCCGTTTTTGACCATGTAGTACACACTTGAGGTTATCGTGCATTGCACAGGATACACACACATGATACATTGTCATTATTTATGTGTATGTCAAATATACACTGAATACTTAACCTCATTAACTCTAGTGACTCAATGTTCATAAGAAGCTGTTGTATGGGTATTTAGGGCCGGTCCGTCCATTGGGTTGTTTGCCTAGGGAGCAAAGGTCATGGGGAGGCGCACTTCATACTGAAAATTATAGTCGTTAAAATACAACCGGGGGGCGGGCAAATTTCAAGTCTCGCCTAGGGTGCATGAAACCCTTGCACTGGTCGTGTATTTATCTGCCTCCCCACGAAGGCAGAATGTAACACACGGTCTGTTTTATTGGGGGGCCTCACGCGTGCGTGGTTCCAGACATTGTTCAGTTTCTGTTGGCACTCACTTTTTTGGGGTGGGTGGGGGCATCTCAGACATCAGGCAATAAACCTGACCCTTGAAGTAAAATGCCGAATTGCAGACTGGGGTGCCCCCTTGGAACTAGACTTTGAATTTTGTCTCTCTGGTTCCGGCTACACCATTACTGTGTGTGTGTGTGTGTGTGACCCTCCAGCACACCATGCAACTCGCAGAACCTCTTCAATCGTGTAATAACATCTATTTTTGAACCTTTTCGCGTATATCTAGTATACTGCCACGTGTATTTGTATACTTATTTTTTGTCTGTAACATCTCGAATCAATTAAATAATAAAAATACCAAGAAATATTGAATTACGCGGTACACCAACTGTTAAAAATAAAATGATATTAAATATTTCACTAACGACTCTCATGTTAAAACCTTAGTAAAGGACTTCAAATATCAATAATATATTGCTTACGCCGTCATTTCTAACTAGTGCCGGACACACTAGTAGTATGTCTAATGATTTATTTACTATTCTGAATGTACCTATATAGTCTATTCGAGATATACACGTTTATTTTCTGTTAAAAGTTGCTTGTCAGCTGACTTTCGTTTTATATCGATCTTTTCTTATTCCGTTCATTCATTCACACTCCTACACATAAATGCACTTTAAATATTTGTTCATTCTCTTAGTTATTGTTATTATCGTGATGGCCTGGTCGCACCTTCGTTAGGTTATTTTATTCATTATTATTATGAGGATGAAAGTAAGTGCTACACGTCTTTTGTTTTGTGATGGTGATATATTTTTTTTATGCACCATTTCACCACGGAGAAGAAATGATGTATTTTTTTTTCTTCCACTTCCGACTTCCTGATTTTGTAATTAGCAATGAATGAAAGCTATTTATTTTGATGTTGTTGCTCTATTAATTACCTGTACGGATTTATTGGTATTACTTTTCCTGGTTGGATGATTGGTGATTATTGCCCACTTTTGAAGTTTGTAGTAGAACTTATTGATTTGTAAAGAAAAAGATATTTGCAATAAAAGTGAACGTTTATTTGGTAAAGATTCAGATTACTTGTCAATATTATGAATGCTGAATGCAAAAATGTTATTTGGTATCTGCCGTAAACAATATCAGATTTTTATATCGCAAATAAATACAGATAAATATTTAAAATCTGGTGATATCATTATGGGTTTAATCCATTTTTAGAGCTCTTAGTGCTATCCATATCCTAGGTTCTATTAAATATTGGCCGCTACTATAGCGTGCGGTCTGCCGGGTCCTATCAGTGGTCCCGGTAGATTAGGGCTTCTAGCTCGGCCTTTTGGCTAAGATCAAAGTGTAGTATCTGTTCTTATCAGCTTAATATCTGACACGTCCCTGATGTGGGACTTCAATATTAAACTGATTGGCTCTAGTATAATAGACTGGTCCCCAACTTTAACCCTAAACCTTCTCATGATATCTGGTTAGAAATGTATTAATGAATTAGTATCTACTTGAATACAGTTTAAGGTTCTTTACCTTAAATTAAATTACATTGTTTCATCTTTGACTTGAATAAATTGGTTTTTCTTCACACAACTATGGTTTAAGTCATCAAACATTGGGGACACATCAGACATTAAGCTGATAACAGATACTGCACTTTGATCATAGCCAAAAGCAGACCTGCCGAGGTTTAAAAATTCTCAGGGAGATTTCCTAAAAAATGCGTCCACCCCCACCATGGTTGGGGAACAAAGAAAATATTCAATTCCCCCAAACTCTAAAACAGCTAAATTTCAGTGTATTGAAAACCTATCTTAACGTAATTTTAAACCAAGACAATCAACAAAATGCAGGAGACTTGGTAGGTCTGCAAAAGGCTGCGAAGCAGTGGTCTACCAGGACCACTGATAGAGTGCAGTCTACTGGGCTCTATCATAGTACCAAATATTGTTTTGAGCTTTCATTATTAACTTTAAAAGAACAAAACAATGAGCCTATGCCTTTTAAAAAAGAAAAAATGTACCTTTTTTGCCCTCTAAAGTTAATATTTTGCATAAGTTTTCTAACAGAAGATATGGATTTTAAAAAAATGTATATTACATTGGCTATATTTGTTCAAGAAAAATGTACTATGGAAATTCTGGCGTCTGCTTATTTAAGCTTTTAGTATTTTCTGTGTCACTGTAATCTTCGGAATGAATGAAAGAAATGGAATATTTGTTTAATAAATCCTTCCCATTATATTACATGTTACATAAACAACTGATGTAAATAAATATTAAATAATGTAAAAATTCAAGTTTTAATTAAACTGGTATGACTTGCTCACACATTGTGGCTTGTGTTTTATATAAGTAACCAATGGGAGGTTTCCATCACAGAAAATGGAATAGGCGAACCGTGTTTTGGCCAAGGCTGCTTGCGTTCACTTCAAACTGATGCCCTCAGGAAAGGCATAAATCCCCCCCCCCCAGCTATGGGTAAATAGCAGGGCAGTTAGTCCTTTAGCCCTGTAAGGCTGCCCAACTCAAAGAAGTTTACTAAACAAACCAGGAATGAAGCCCCTAAGGTAGACTGGTGGTAAACTCTACCTCCTTTCTGGCAGCCAAAAAGGCTTTTAGTTGAGATGTTTCATTGTACCACTGGAAAATGATGTGGATGCCGAGAGAGTGGGATCATCTCTGTTCAACGACCATCCCACTTTGAAAGCATTCATGCTCAGGTTGCTATGCAAATCTCTGCACAGCCACATCCGCATCCAACAACCAATGCCTGTGCAAATAAAAAAAAATATATTCCTTTCATGTCTAAAGGAGACAACAAAAAGAATTTGTTAAAATGTATGTTTCTGAATAACTCATTAGTATCAGTAGGGCGGAGAAATTCACAGCCTGATAATGTTAAGAATAGTTTTGAACTAGCTGAATCCATGGAAATTCTATGAGTGTTGACAACTGAGATTATCAATTATCTCCTGCCTCTTCTCTCACCCTTTTCTTGTATCTTTTCTTGTATCTCCTCATTATCTCCCTTACCCCTTCCAATCTCTGTTGCCCGGCCATGTTTTTAGCTAAATGTTATACAAACAATATTGATTAGTTTTATATGCAAAAATCTCCTCAGTAGACTACCTAACTTTCTTTTCTGTCCTCTCTCTTTCTACCCTCTTATTAAACTATCTAACCTTTCCCATATGCTATTATTACAGAAAGCATAACATTTGAACACCTGTAGGAACAAACAGAATAATATAGATGTTTTGTTTCATAAAACTCAAACTGCGTTTCTGTCTGTACGGACCATTTTTGATTGAAGGTTTTTAGTGTTACTTTCTGCTTGTCCTTTGATTCTGATTTTTCCCAGACTTTTTACTTGATATTAGTTTTTTGTATTTCTAGATTGGAAGTTGAATCTTAAGAAAGGAAGAGGATGGCTTAATTTATTAAAGACTACTAGGTCTCATATGTAAAACAACCTAGATATGGCACAGTCGGTTGTAATGATTCAGTTTATAAGTGTAAATCATCTTCTGCTAATACATGAAGTCTTCGTGGCCGATTGGTAAGTCTCCCTCTGGCAATGAGGGTGTGAGTTCGATTCTTACCGAAGGCGTACTCTTTATTTCCAATTGTGCTGTTATTCTTGCTATAGAAACAGTGGCCCGAATTAATAAGTTGTATAAAAACAACTAAAATTAGGATGAAGGTAAAAACTAGTCAAATTTAATAAAAAGTGGTTTGTTACAATACTTCATCCAATAATAAAGATTGATAGTATACACATGTCGTCAAAAAATGACGACAGTTTTTTAAAAATTTATTTATTTATTTAAAAAAAAATTTTTTTAAATTCTGCCTGTCTAGTCTGTTAGCTGCTTTGATGTCCCCTTTCCGCAATGTATAAAATCTGACTGACATACTTAATGCTTAAAATTTCAACACTGTGTTATCAGTGTACCCTTAGCCTATTGGTAATTCATCAGGCTGCTAGAGTTCAAATCATGGCAATTCCACTTAATTTTATATATTGGTTTCTTTCAGCATGACAGAAAACAAATAAAAACCTTGATAATTATTATGTGTTTTGATTATAAATCTTGTTTCTAAATTTAGATTATATAGTTATTTTCCCTGTACAAGTTTCTTCTGCTGTCCAAAAGTATAGCGTTTCTAAAAAAAACTAACTTTGGTAAGCTGAAATGGCATAAAGCGAAGAAGCAATTACCATTAATTTATATAGGAACTTTTTTTTTGAGCGTTCCCAGACACAAAATGATGGTATGTTAAACTGAGACATCAGTTTGGGGTGGTAGGAGGTACAGGAGACTGAGGTGCAAGGAAGAGGGTGTGTGCTGCCTCTATGATGGCTTGCTGCAAAACGAACGCTGAACACTATTCTTGCCTTTTATCGTAAAAATGGCATAAAGTGAACTTTCAAAAAGCGGTTGATACCAGTATATCTACTGAGGAAGAAAAAGTTACGTCCGAAAAAAAAACATTAGATAGGTTTCCGTAGCATTTATTCAGCTGACATGTTCATCTCACAATGAACACAGCTGAAACAAATATAAGGTTAGCTGAAATGAATACATAAGTTAGTGTTAGTGATGTCTATCCCCCGCCTCAAGTCTTTGTGTATCGAAGCTGATGTCATTCTCTAAGTCCCCTTTTCTTAAAATGCATTAGGTGTCTCAGTGAGTAAATATAGAGATTTTCCTTTTTTTAGGTGTCAAAAATCAGCAAAACTTTCCCTTTATAAGGGTCAAAATTGAAGGGTGGGGTTTCTCCCCTTTTAGGGGTCAAAATCAGGGGAATCTTATTTTTCCACTTTTAGGGGTCAAAACCGAAGGGGATCAAAATTAAGAAGGAATTCTTTCCTTTTTCACACTTCCAGGGGTCAAAATTGAAGGGGCATTCTTTTCCCCCACTTCTTTACATAATTATAATTAACCTTACCTCATGCATAAGGTCTGTGCACTAAGAAATTTTGTGGATCTAGGATGATAATTAACTGAATGTTTTATAGAAGATTATTACATTTCAATCATTGTATTGTAGTTTATCTTTTCTCAATATGGTCATTACAATGTTCCCCTCTCCCACAACTCCTCATGTAGGTTTTTGTTTGCTCTACAAAGAATTTACAGGAATATAGGTCCACAGCCACACCATGCCAGCAGACTTGGTTCTGGGCAACTCTCCTCAGCTGGGCCCACGTCCTTCTGGGCACCTTTTCCTCACTCTCCTAGACTGATCTTTCCCAGTTTCACTTTGACCTCCCAACTCTTCTCATCCCCGTAGATTCCAGTCTACCACTTGAGCTGATTTCCTGCTCTCAAAAAGGGTTCTAATGTTCAGGGTCCCTATCCTGGTTTTCTGCCTTTGTTGTTTGGTAAACTGGCTTTCTCCAGCATTCGCCATGAGCCCTTCTGAAGAGTAATGTTCTTGACCTTTTGTGATTTCAATACCAAGGTTCTTGGCTTCTTGACTAAGGTTTTATGGGGTGGAATTGCTAGCTACACATCCAATCCTCCTCCTTTACCCGGGCTTGGGACTGGCAAGATGACCCAAAAGGAACATCTTGGACAAAGAGTAAATTACACCCAGTTTAGTTGGGAACAGTTCAGGAATCTCGGCTGGCAGAAGATGTGGGGTGTTGGAAATGAAGACATTGATACACAAAATGAGTTGTGAAAACCTTTTTAAAAAATCTTTTCCTGATAACCTTAGTTTTTCAATCTCTTCGAAGATAAATATGGTTCTTTTTCTGAAACAAATGTTTAGAGATTGTCTAAAAAATAAACTGGTTTTCATCAGTTAAATCTATGAAGCATCGTGTGTTAAATTTCATGCTACCCAAGTGTTGGTATCTGTGTGGTTGGTCATTTTTAATATCACCTTTTTTTAGCTTCATATATCTAGGAGTGCAAAGGTTTATATTCTGTCCCGCCATTTTGTTTAGTACTCGGGCTGATCAACAGATGGCAGAGTAAAACATTACTATTAATCTTTTACTATTTACCTTCATCTCAATCTTTTAGTTATGTTTTATCACAATTTAACTCAGGCCGTCAGTCTACAGCAGTGAGTAAACAGCTCGGATTGGAAAGGAAGAATAAGTTCATGTCCCTCTTGCCAGAGGGAAACCTGGTTAAACACACCTGCTACTATACTAAGTTATGAGAGCTTCACTGGTTTGCAGAAATTCAAATCTAACCATTAAACCTACCCTCTATCCTGATATCTGTGTCATGTTTGTTTTTGGTTTCTGTACTAGTATCAATAAAACAATTTTCTTTTCTTTTTAGATGAAGTATTGTAAACCATAAATGTTTCGCTAGGAGTGCAAAGATTTATGTCTCACCATTTTGTTTAGTACTCAGGCTGATCAACAGATAGTGGAGTAAACCATTTATATTCTGTCCCGCCATTTTCTGATAACCATAGTTTTTCAATCTTGTAGAAGACTGGTCCCTTCCTGCTTAATATTATGTAGGTTTCTTGGTTAGAAAGTGTAACCGATTCCAGCTTAGAAGGGCAGGAGATCGGGTAGATACTACACTCTGATCCTAGGTAGAAAAGCATAATGGTCATACATACAAACAAGCAAAAGTGCTTTAAGTTAACCAAACATTTAATCACAAAAGATGATTTAAGAATGTTGTCATCTGACACTCTTTTTTTATTATTTATAAATTGGTCATTGTGTTTT